>PVHY01004081.1:0-20220 GCA_004024945.1 Uropsilus gracilis | reverse complement strand
TTCTCTGAATCAAGTGGTTGGTTCTTCTGGCCACAAGCCCCTGTCTTTTGGTGATCTAGCACAGTCTAAGCACTCTCATTAACCTGACAAAAGACATCTCTCTAGCTGTCAACATTTCAGAAATTTCAAGGGTTTCGAAACTCAGTGTCACAAATGAGGACAAAGACTAAATGTCTGTTTCTTATTGTAAGTCACAAAATCAGGAAGGAGAAAGGAGGCCCTGGGCAGAGGCATATGTGCTCTTATTAAAAGAAGCCAGAGGGAGAGGGAAGCGTTTTTACCTTGATGCTACTAAGTTTGTCCAACTGGTTAACAGATCCATGGTAACTACCCCCACCCTCCCCAAAAAGTTTCTTTGCACATATCTCTAAGGCTGTAGAACATAGGGACAGGATCTCATCTCTGGCTGTTCCAAGGCTCACCCTATGGGGTCTTGTATTTCTGATGGTGCAGGTATGGCTATGCGCATCCCATTGTTTCCCCTGGAACAGTGACTGAAGAAGCCCACCCTGAAATAGAGCTGCTTGTGTGTGGGGGGTGCCTGCAGGAAGCCAGCCAGCATCCATGCAGAACTGCTTGTTGGCAGTTCATGACAGCAATTGGAAGAGAAGACTGTGAGAGCCTAGCGGACATGGAATGCTATGTCTTTGTGTTCAAGCTACACGGCAGTTACTTCTTAACTGTTGGTCCCACATTGGAGGGGTCATTATACATTGTATTGGAGGAGGATTATAATAGTCTTAGAAAAATGATCTGAAAATTATGTCTCAAGCGATCTCTGATTCAGTCCTCTCGGAGTAACTAGAAAGCAGGGATCATACATGGTTTACTCTGCTTTACGGAGTTTAGGCATTAGATTGGCCACAACGCTGATACCGGTATAGTTCTGGCTCATAATGAGGATGCAGGCACAGTTTACCATTTAGGAAGATTTTGATTTACATGTTGGTCATTAAAAGAATCATTTCAGTGTCCATGTGCGACACTAATTGATATGGTCTGGATGCTCAGATTTGAAATCCATGTCTCTGACATGCTAAAACTGATTGAACAGTCCATTCCTAATAATCATTCTTTCAACTCAGTATTCTCTGGAGACCATGATGTGTCATTTTCATCTGATGGGCCTTGTCCGTTTAAGACTCCGAGACATGTTATCTGATATAAGAGCTTGAAAGCTCTTCTGATAGTTCAGATCGCCACTTAGGCATTTTTGTTTTGATAATGTCTTCAAAAATTTTAGTTAAAATGGTTTGCTTAGAACACTAATCTACTATAAGCAGAGGTTTAACAATAATCATTTAAGTAAGTAAAGCTGTATGGGATTGGCCTTGTTTACTTGATTTTCCTTTATTTTGTTTGTTGCTGTTGAGCTTTACTTTGAAATATAGATTATATATTATATATAGATTGCATCTTAGCATGTATTTAGCTGTTATATTTTGAAGAATAGTCAAATTCCTCTTGCTATAGAAATATTTGTATTCTAGATTAAAGTACAACCAAGTGATTTGCATCTCTTCTCAATACAATCCAAGCAATTGATTTTTTTTCCAAATCTGATAATAACAGACTCTTTAGTTTAATGTTTGTGTTCTTGTAAAATTTTGTTTTGCAAAATACAGCTCCCACTCATTTAAAGGGATAGAAAGATGTTGAAATCATATTCTCTGGGTAATGTTTAAAATGAAAGCCTTTCTTTGATGTGTCCAGTAGCAGAAATGAAAAAAGTAAATTAGTACTTCCAGATCTTTGTTTAAAGACTTAATTGTCCATGACATGTGCTGAATCCACCCATCCAGTTGATATAAGATTACTTTCTTTTTATTTTTGGTTAATTTGCTGTTTTAGAAATAAAGTGGTAGAAATAAACAAACATTCTGATGGAGTATTAGCACCCAGAATGAGAAATGTAAGCATTTGTACTTCCTTATCCAAGTCTCCATACGTCTTTAGTCAAGATACTGCAGTTTCTCTTGCCTCTCTCTCTCTCTCCTCCCTCTCTCTCTCACTCTCTCCTTTCCTCCTTTTCCCCCATATTTCCTGATTCTTCATTCTGCCCTGTGTTTTTTTCAGAATTATGATCTCTGGAACATTAATTTCCAGATTGGTAGAGTTTCACTTTTGATTCAAACCAAATGCATATAGTACAAGATCAATTTATTGGAAAAACCCCACATTACAATAATACAAATGTGCAATTCAATTGGCAGCCCAAAAGTGGGGAGCTAATGAACTCCTTCACAAGGCTTGGGAGATGGGCAATGCAGAGTGGGCTGGATGTGGCCCAGAGTTCCTCATACCTGTCTATCAGGGAAGGGAAGGTCTTAACTGCCCACAGGACACACTGCATTTTTCCCCTTCTTTCTGTCCTGGTTGGGGTCTCCACATTTGAATTCTATTCTTGAATATCCTCTATCCCATCAGCCTGGGATATCAACCCTTCCATAGTCTATAGCTTTGGGTGTGTGTTCTCTTCTTGTCCTCTATCAAGCTCTCTTTTGAAGATAATGGCACACCAAGTCTACTTCTTGTGTAAAGGCTGATGAGAATGTAAGCAGTCAGCTTTCTGAATAGGGAAAGAGGCTACACATGAGAAGAGGCAGGAGGCTGCTTTGGCATTTTCCTTGCACATAACCTCACCACCTTAGACTCTCAAAGTTCACTCAGAGGAGAGAAGACCTGAGGAAGCAGCAGAGCATTCTGTACCGTAACTCAGTGGAAGAATCAAAGAAACTGCACTATAGGTAGTAGATGTGGCTTTCTTCCTTGGTAGGAAACAAAGCTCTGGAGAGTACTATGAAAGCAAAGTATCATTTGCCTAGATTCAAAGTGCTCCTGTCTGCTAAGTTCTGTAAACACACCTTACTTCCAGCTGTTCAGTTTATTGTGTCAGGGAAGAAACCACAACTGTGAACTGCTGTGACTGCTGTGGTTATAGTCTCACTATACTCTCCTTTTGGGCCAGGGGACATTGGTGTTCCCACAGATGTAGTGAGCTTCTCAGGAAAGTCCTCCATGGACAGAATTCCCCAGGTCCAAATCCTAAATGGGATACCATTCTTGGTTTTGGTGTGGTGGGTTGACAAAGATCTATTTTGTGGCCAGTTTTTTTTTTTTTTTTTTTTTTTCTCATGCCATTACAGACTTGAATCAAGTTTTTTTCTCTGAATCACATCCTGGTGTTCACAGGACAGATCCTGAAGATGAGAGCTATTGTGACAGGTCCCTCTCTATTCCAAAATATGTTTACAAGCTAAGGGTTGAGCTCAGCACAGTCTCAGTGGCATTTTTAAAAGGAGTTTTTAAATACCAAGTATGTAAGGATCATATTTTCATAATCCAAGTTGATTTAATGAATTGACACTAGTTCCAGTGTGAAAAAAAAAAAACCAAAAAAACAATGGATTCTCTTTACTTGAGACCCAAAATGATGAACAGTTTGAGGTCCAGAAGCCTGACCTTGCTGATGCTTATCAGAGGCATTTTACCTGGTGGGTGGCCAGAACTTCTATTACGTTTTGTCACAGATCATAAAACAGGCCTGAGTGCCCTGTATCCTCAACATGAGTTGGATGAAGTGCATCAATGCAATAAAAATAACATCTGACAATTTCCTGGTTTGGTCACATTCAGTATCACCAAATCATACCATGCTGAAATGCATCCTTTATTCTAAAAGTTTTGGTGGTCAGCGGTGTGAATCAAGTTCATGTTTTCTGACTATACTAACACACATCAACACAGGCGGTTCCCTCTATTGTTTAGTTGCTTGTCCTCCTTTGTTCCTATTTCACTCTCTTCTGTTTAAAATTATAAAGAATAAGTCAGTGTTCTTAAGAGGCATCGTGACACATAAGGAAAATAGGCCCTGATGTCATTCACAGATTCTTAGTGAACAGTCATTTCACCTTTGTTCCTTCAAAGGATTTGAAGTTGGTCCCCAAATACAATGCCGGAAAAAGAGAGGAGACCTGAAACAACCACCATAATGTTCAATACTGATAAAAAATAACACCCAGTAATTTAAATTCTGTTTTGATATTAGAATATAACCTAATGTAGTCAACATACACAGTTTCTTTCTAATATTAGGAAATTTGCAAGGCATCATGAAAGCTTATCAGAGGAACTCAAAGATCGTTGCAAAAGACACACACACACACAAACTCTCTCTCACAAATGCACACATTAAGATGGATGTTGAACTGTCCATTTGATAGAAGAAAAACAATCCCAAAATGTTTTAGGTCTGATATAGGTTATGTTCTTATGAAGCTTCTCATTTGCCAAAGCCCTGTATCTCATTATTTATAAACAGTTGCTAATAGGTTGATGCATCAGGATTGTTTGAGACAGAAAAGAGCTCCCTTGTGAATTTAACCTGAGTTTCCTCTAAATAAGGTACCTTTTGTCACGCTCCATTATATCATTCTTGCAGATTCTCCTAACAGACTCATCTTTGAAGTCAATTAAATACTAACTGAAGCAGGTTGCTATGACGTTGGCTGCTTAGGAGACATTAGTGTGTTCAGTTATAGAACATGCCCATCTATCCTTAATGGCACTGCTTTGTCACAAATCCAAGAAAGGACACAAGGAAATTAAATCAAAGCCATGTCCAGTAAAATCTGATACTCTCTCAGCCTGAGAATGGAGTAACAAGTAAGAGATCTGATTGCTATTTTATGTAAATTAATAGATAAGGAAATACAACTTTGGAAATGACTCAATCCTTAATTGAAAGAGCACACATAGAATTTAGTAAGTTTGTTTTTTCTTCAAGTCAAATGCTCATTAGTGAAAATAAAGCCAGGGGAGAGAAACTCAGCTAAACAAAAGAAATAAGATTACACTGAGTGCTTTAAAAAAGGCAATGTTTTACCACAGTTGAATTCCCCAGGCTCCTGTGAGATACCCCCTGAAGTGGACTCATTATCTTACTGAGTAACAGTTACCCATTTTGCAAAGGTCAATCACTGAATGCATCTTGGAGAAGGAGAAGGTTGCCTAACATCAAACAGACCATTGTTCTGAGGAAATAGGAAGAAGAAGAGAAGCCTAGAGACTGAAAACTCTGTACCCAGAATTCAGGCTTTGGCTAATAGGCCAAAGATAGGAAATATTTCAAATCAACTAAACAGTGTTTTATTGTTGGAAAAACCCATTTTGGAAAGAATGTAGTCTGCGCTTCATCCTTTCAAATGCTCCTTGAGGATTGCTGTGCTGTTTTAACAACATGTAAAAGGCAAAGATAATACATCTTGTTTCTCACTTATGATTAGATGGAACAGGGGCCAGGAATTACCTTTCTGGCAGCAGGGTTCAGAGCAAAGTGGTTTAAAACACCAGGTTGTTATTGTTCTAAAGGTCAAAATCTGAAATTGGTCTTACATAGCTAGCATGGAAGCATAAGCAGAGATGCATTCATTCTGCAGGGTCTGAGGGAGATGCAGTTCTTTTCCTTTTCCAGCTTTTTGGAGTTACATTTCTAGCTCATGGGTCCTTCCTCCATCTATAAAAGTTCATCACGTTGCATCTTTAAAAATCTGTCTCCCTTCTCTCCTCCTTCACCCCCACCCCCGAACCCCCCAGGTACCATAACCTTTTCTGACTCTAACTCTCTTGAACCCTTGCAAGAATCTTCCTGAAGTTCTGGGTCCACCCTGTTAATCCAGAATAATCTCTCCATGTCCTGTTGCCTAATCATGCTTTCAAAGCCCCCTTTGCCACATAAGATAATGTATTATTAGGATAATTGAGATTTGGATATGGATGTCCTCCAGGTGACATTTAGTCACCTACATCTATTTTCAGATGGATTGAATTGATAGTTTTGTCAGTTTGATACAAGAGAATCCAATGAAAACACAATGATTCCGCTTTTTTTATTTCCCACAGAAGTCAAGTTCCTGTTAATAATATATCCCCTCCTACATTGACTACCTCTTGTAAATTCTAAGCAGCAGAGATGTGGATTATAAGTATTCTAACCGTTCTTAGATCAAGTTACATATTTACTTTCAGGCTTAGTTTATTCATTTATAGTATGCAGATAACTCCTAATTTGCCTGATTCACAAGGTAATTGTGAAAATCAAATGAGATTTAAAAAACCAAGTAAATTCATGCTGCATACATAGCCAAATTACTTTTGTTATTTTATCTCCAGAATGTGTCAACTTTTGGGGTAAGTCATTCACTCAACAATATTAACTGGAGTTTTTGAACATGAATCTCACTGTAATTGCTTTTACATATTCCTCCTGCCTAATAAAAGATGTGCAGGTGCCCTCTAGTTAAGAAAGCAATGAATAGGCAATTTTCTCCTGCCTTAACATCCACTGGAAAAGAATCAAAATAAGAAAAAAAAGGGAAGAAAAAAAATCAATTTTAAAAAACAAGGAAATGACTATCTCCCTGCTATACATTGGGAAGAAAATATGTTGAAAATTGTGGCATATGCTCAGATACAAGTTAGCATAGGAAGAACCAAAGCATTCTTTTTCAGATATCAGGGAGGTTAAAGAGTCTCCTGATAAACTATGGCTGAGTCCAGGTTAGCTGTTCTTTGTTTATCTCAGAGCAATGGAAACTAGGAATAAAAGTAAGCAATACTTATGCATTTCTAAAGAGATGCTAGCAAAGGAAAGATGTAATATACTATTTTTTTTATCATGTATAACTTAGGCTATAATCTAAGGTGGCTGGTAACCTAGCAGAAAGTATGTTATAGTCACCAGGTGAAAAATTAATACACACTTGTGAGCTCACTGGTGGAGATTAAAACTGAAGGGAGATATACTCCCAGAGACAGAAGAAATAATAGCTTCGATAAGTTTGTTCAAACTGGCTTATCAAAAACTTTTATGAGTGTTTCTTGAGATAGAAGGACAAAATGATCTGCTATGACATCTGAACACAACCACTTGTCACCACCAATCAGAAAAAAAATGGAATTAAAATACAAGAAGAAAAACACACACATACATATCATAAAATAAAGTTGTCCAGGGAAGCAAAGATAGAGCACCAAAAGAATTTCTTTTAAAATCTCCCTAACCAAATTCCTCAAAGAAAATCTAGAAGAAATTTTATGATAAAAGAAGAAAAAAAAGAGTAAAGAAGAAAATGAAGATATCACAGAAATGATGTATCCATATATATCTCAACTAAATTAATTTCCCAAATTTAAAACTGAACCCCCCCCACCAACCAAAAGCTTAATTTGTCCTGTGAAGAGGCACATCATGCTTTATCCCATGAAATAAAGATAATGTCACATTTAATTGGAAGTTTTAAGAAATGTAGGCTTCATTACTATGCAACTATAATAAGACCAACAGCAGATTGTGGACAGATGCCATCAACTGGATAGTTACAGTTCCAAGGGACAGTGGGGGGGTACCATGATATGTGGGGCCACATGGGTAGGCACTGGGTCAGCAGAAGGACAGAACGAGGAGCAGATATGGACAAGAGTCTTTATTATGCTTCTTGCAGGAAGGAACAGATGAGACAGAGTAATGAGCAAGCTTAAGATTGGCTAGTAGACATTGGGATGTTACTCATTAAAATCACATGGTCTTTGGTATGAGGATGGTCTCTAAGTTATCAGTTACCTGATGTTGGACTGAGTGAGAGATGACTGGCCTAAGTGTGGCAGGCTGTGAGAACCGGTAAGTGAGGTTGTTGGAGTAGATTATGGATGGTTGATTTGCATATGAAAAGCATGTTTCTGGTGGAGTTGCTTGCCACCTATAGGGATTATCAGTAAATCCTGATATGTCAGAGTATCAGGAAGGACAGAAAAACAAAACCATCAATCATGCAGTGATAGGTGAACTCTAAGTGGACAATGAATTGTACTCTTAAAGAATGGTTTGCCATCCTAGGTCAGAATTGCCTCTTTTTGGGTGTGCATTGTGTCTACTTATTTACTTAAAGTCTAATGAAATTATATTATATATCAGATCATTAAATTACAAGGGAATATATTTTTGATGATTTCATATCATGGTTTTCCCTTACAGCTGTTTTCCCCTAAAATTAGCTAGTCTGTGAATGCTTTATTGAATTTTTTTATATTTTCAAGGCAAAAAAATGGTAATGGCTACTCTGAACATTTGTATTTCTTTTTATGTAAATGAATACCTGCACAAAAAGGAAAGACTAATAAATTTTAACAACAGAAAATGCTCAAAGAAGTATATAGATGGATATATTTTATGCTTATGCCCACTGAGACTCCAGGATCGTTGAGTTTGCATGTAATTGGCACCTGAGATGTGTGAATGTCTGGCTCCCAGCCACCAGGATGAAAAGGAATTTAGGATTCCAGACAAAAAGGCAAAAGACAAAGGAAGGAATATTTAATAAGTCAGTGGGAGAACTTTTTGTCAGACCCAGTAACAAACAGTTATACTTACTCTGAAATGCAGACTTTTTCTTTTGTTAGAACAAATGCCTTTGGTATTGAAAACCTTGGAACCGTTCAGGTGTAGTATTAGAGAAGGAACTCAAAGCCAAACAAATTTATAGTGCAGAAATGACCGGTCAGTTTATAGCACCATGTAGAGCTTGTGAGGATGAGATAACTATCAGTAAGCTATCATTCATACTCTCCAATAAAGTGAAAAATCATTCCCTGGTATGATTCTACAGGGGACAAGTATTAATTTCAAAAGATTTAAAGTAGACTTCGGGATGTTACTCATTAAAATCACAAATGGCACCATGTTAGATGTGAGGATATACATTCTGTCATACAGCAATAAGATTCAAAATTTTCTTTATAAATTGGAGAAATGAAATCAACTGTCAGAATAGAATGAAATTGAAGAGGGCCACCATTGGATCATTGACCGTGTACTTCTGTCATTAAAGTTTCTCATGTGAAAAACAGGCATCAAACCTGTGAAAAAAGGACAGAATCCCCACTCACAACTTGGCTCCTATGAGCATGAGAATTTTTGTGATAAAATTTATACCTGCTTGACTCATAATTGCCATGTGCATGCAGTTCTTTTGCAACTCCTTCGAGTTATTTTCAACTATTTAATTTTTGTTGAGGATAAAGATTTCTGTATTCTCAACAACCCGCAAAACCTTTAAGACAATTAGCATCTCTTCCTTTTAGGTCTGCACAGTTGTTTTGGAGAGGGAAAGGAAAAAGATCATTCAAATGTCTAAAACAGTTGCTAGCAGACACTTTCTTTTTCATGTAATCAAGTACACTCTTGTTTTTAATTCAGTGAGATTTCAATTCCATCAATTTACACTGAAACACAATCAATAGACTAAGATATGCAGGAACATTGGAATGTTCTCAAGAAGAAATTGATGGGATGTAAATGTAGGTTTTAGGGAGGGAGGACATACATTTCCATGTTAACTTTTACCATGGGTTCCAATATTTTTTTATGTTGCATAAGCAAATTGCAAAGGTTATCACATTTGCTACTCATAGACATTAAGTAAGGAAGAAAAGGTAGATATTGATGTTCACATAAAACTGAGGAATTTGGAACTTAACAGAGAAACTATGTACAGGAGAAACAGCATAGCATGAAAAAGAGCCATAAGTCATAAACTGGCATGATATCTCACTTGTGTTTTGATGCCAGCTGGATGAATGGGTATTTACCTGGTATCCCTTGACCTCAACATTTGCTACTGTGGATCTTAAGCTACTCATTATTTCTAAAATGTGTATTAATGCAATGCCTCCTAATCCTTTCCTTGTCATTGGGATTCTTCCTGCCCGGTGTACACTCCCCAGCCCCATTGTTCATGTGCTATTTCGAGGAATACCACACAGTGAAGGTGTAACTAGTATCAGTACTTACTGCTGTTATTGTTAGTACTGGAATTCATTCAACAAAAATATGTGTTGGATTTGTATGATTATTTGCGCATCATATTTTAAAGGTGGGGAGATACATAAAACACAGGCACAATTTCTGTCTTTATAGGTGTTATCCTGTTACAGGGCTTTAAAGACATCTATTTAAAATCCATTTCTCCCGTCACACAGCAATGGCTGCTCATTTTTTATAAGATAAAGTCTGTTGCTCCAACATGTCACCAAGGTCTTGCATGAGCTGATGTTCCCTACAACATTAACCTCACTTGCTGCTATGGCTGTTTTTAAATTTGAGCTTTCTAAGCACTGGCGTTTTATAATTCCCTTATCCCATCTATACATTTATTGTACAGGATCACCCCTGTGCCTCTGATATTTTCCTTACTCTATAATTTTCTGGAAACAATATAAAATTGGCTCATGGAGGTCTGTCCTTTAAGATTTGGCTCCTGTCCCACCTTCTCTACATAACCCTCTCTGATCTTTTCTCATCTGCCAGCCTTGGGCTGCATGTCGCTACCGAGTCTGACACACTATGTGTAACGGTGCTTCTCAGTCAGGAGCCGTCTTTCTCCCAAGGGGACATTGAGCAATGTTGGGAAATATGTTGGTTGTCACAGTTGGGGTGAATCTCCTGTTGTCCAGTGGACATAGACAGAAATAGTGCTAAACACCCTACACTCCACTGAACAGCCTTCCACATCAAAGAACGATTTGGTTCCCTATATCAGGAGATATTTTTTCCTGAAAACTATACAGCAATTGGACATTGCTGTGAATTTTGTTGCATTTTATAATATTGTCAGTCTGCAACAAAAGCAAATAATATGGCAAGGAGCTCTTCACCAAGATAGTTTGAACAGCCCCACTTTATGGTATATCCCAATTGGTACAAATATAGTTAGAAGAGTAATCCACATTATAATTATTTCTTTGTATTTCTTCCATATACCCATTCTATTTAAGGATTCTTGATCTTTCTTTGGCAATGACTATACATACTTACAACAGTAATAGCAAATTATCAGGTGTAAATGCTGTGTTTTCTTCCATTTTTTTCAGTTTTTTAAATAATTTTATTTAAAAATTGATTTTACATATATGTATTACATTATCAGGAGATTTTATGTTAATTGTTTTGTCTCTATCATTAGGTTGCTATCTTCCCATGGGCAGGGGCCCTGTCTTAGCGTCTTTATGTCCTCTTAATCAGATGCAAAGCCTGTAACATATTTGGCTGGGTGCTACTGAAGAAATGAAAGAAGGAAGGGAGGAGAGTGTGCATGACTTTATGAAATAGTTAGAAAACATTGTTTGATCATAAAGATATGAATTTAGACTAAGAGCAGTGCTTCTGAATTTGGAAATAAAACTGAAATGGGGTGAGAGATGGCAGAGAAATGGGAAAAGGGGCACAGAAGTTTCAGGAATTGAGGATTAAACTTTTAATAGCAGGAAAGAAAATGTCAGAGAAAATATACGACTCATATATGCAATGTCATTTCCAACAGTTTAAATCCTTTCCTATATAAAAGAGAGCATCTGAATACTGTTTATTATTATAGTTGATCAAGATTAATGATATGTATAGTTTTGATAAACAAGATTATTTATCCTATTATTAAAATGTATCCCTTTATTAAAATTAGAGTAAATGTAATTTATCTAAATATTAACGCACCATTGACTATTTAAGATGTGCTGTCTCAGTCATCCTCTTTATTCCAGGTACAAAATTCTGTGTAGGCAAATGCTTCCTTTTTATGATATTAGTTGATGGTAGGTGAAAGAATTCTTATAAAATAAGAGCTACTTTAAACTGTCAAAGTGAAGTCAAATGGAAACAGTTTTGAAGTTTTAAATAGTCCTTTAAATTTTCATGCTTTTCTGAAGTGTATTATTTCAATCAATATCAGCCAGGAAAGCATTAAATTACCACCAAAAGCAGTTCTTGAAATACTTCCAAGTTTTGTAGGAAAAAAATCCCTCAAAAATAAAAGGACTGGGAACCTCATGGGAGATAGGTAGAAAGAGAGGGTTAAAAAGTCATCTGGAAACAGGAGCTGAGGCACCCAATATCCTTAAAATCATTAACACTTAAAATTTTAATAATAGTGTATTTTTCAAAATAGATTAACTAAAAGTGTAATAGGAGTTTCCCACTCCTGATCACAGTTAGTTAGGAAAACACATTCTAATATATTTTCATGACATTTCATCCCATTCTGGAATTGAAGATCTTTGTACCCATTTTTTAATATCGAAATATAATTTGTGAAGTTTTTACATATGAATAGGATTTATAGATCCCCGTATTATTCTCCCTTTTAAGACACCTTCACTAAAAACTATCCATCAAAAAAACAAAAATCAAAACCAAAATCAAAACACTATTCATCAGTGAGATGCTTTCCCTAGAGGACTCCTACGGTCTTAACTTACTTTTAAGAAGTAACATTTTAATTATGTTTTAAATCACCATTTTTATCAACACTAAAATTTTATAAACAAAGTATTTCTAAAGTTCTTTCTTCCTTGGTATAAAAGAATGTGAGAGAATCTGACTGCCAGTAATCACTTAATTGCAAATACATAGAAATTTCTGACCCAAAATTTATACATGGCTGGATTACAGTTAAGACATAATGGCTCACAGTAATCTCTGATATGTCTATGGGGGGCTGGTTAGTGGACCCAAGGATATGAAGTTCTAATCCTCCAGAACCATTAAGTACTGCCTCATAGGGAAAAGGGATCTCTTTTCAGATGTGATGAAGTAAAGGCTGTTAACATGAGATTATTTGGTTTTATCAGTAGGAACCTTATCAATATGAACTCTTGTAAGAGAAGGATGGAGACATTTGATAAAGACATTAGAGAAAAGACACACACATAGAGGAGAAGGCATAGTGACCAGGATGGCAGAGATTAGAGTGATATAACCACAAACTAAGGAATGCTGGCTGCTACCAGAAACAAGAAAAATACATTCTCCCTCTACAGTTAGATCTCAACCCAGGGATACTGTTGTTAGACTTCCGGCTCTCCAGAATCTAAGGGGCATACATTTTTGTTTTCTTGTAAGCCCCTAAATTTATGACAACTTTTGATAGCTCTCACAGGAAGCTAATACATGATACATAGCACTCAGGCATATCTTAAGGGTTAGCTTTTTTGTTTGACTTAATCTGATCCTATGTTTCTCTGTTTCCACATAGAGGTGACACCATCCATTATTCACCTTTCTCCTTCTGACTTATTTCACTTAACATAATCCACTTGTCCATTTTTGTACATTTAGGTTTACATATTTGGATACTGCAAATAGTGCTGCTGTGAACATGGGGAGAAATAAATGGGAAAAAAGGCAAAAAATAATTCTCCATTGTTTGTTCCATGTGTGAGTATGTATGAAGAAAATTCTGATGTATATTTACAATAAATCAGATTGGGAGGTTAGCTCAGAAATCATTTGATCTACACTGATCCCCAGTATAAGAATGGTACAATGATTTCTGTTTTGATCAATCATCAAACATTCACGAGATCCCCTTTAGAGATCATGAGCTTGTTATTTTTATGCCAGTGTATTTATTGGTTGTTAAACCATAATTCCTTATGAAACACACATACTTCAAGATAAAAATGAGCACAGTACCCACTTTCTCCTTTGGCAAATATTAATTGAGCATCTGCAATGTTTGTTGCAGGTTGCCTGGCCAACCCTTCAAGACACTGAAGTACAGCTCAAATAAAGAGGAAAAAGAGAAGATCAATATGTAATTTGTTACAGCAGCTACAGGAAACTAATACATGTCTGAGATAAATTACGTGGAAATAAAGTAGTACATAGTGCCTAAATCAAGAAGGCAATATTGAGAATAAGGAAATACTAAAAAGAAAAGAAATAATACAAGGTTACTGATAATAAAATGATGACCTTCATACCTATAACAAGGGGTTGATGGAGTCTAAGTTTTTCTGAAAATGGAAGATCAGTGCTGATATTAAAGCAATGACTATGTCATTCATATTGAGAAACCATTAATAACCTCTGGACAATGGAAAGTAAATGGGTTTTTGTACAACTGCAGTTGTTTTAAAAGAGTGAATACAAATAACTGATGTTAGTTAATTTTATCACTTTAGTTCTAAGAAAGAAAATAAGCATCCCTGAACTCTATTTAATAAATGTTAATATAGTTCACTGGTGTTTTAATTTCCGTATACCCACTATCCCCTTAGTTTAACTTAGTGCAGGATACTAGTGCTGGATAAAGTTGCTTGGAGTCTGATATCATGGTTCTCTGAAAATAATGCAATAGAATTTTATAAATGGAAAGAGTATGTAAGAAATTCATGGGGAGAGGCAGGAGGGTGAAGGCTGACCAAGCAGACATTACATTATCTGGAAACTCTTAAAGTTGTTTAGAGCAGTTTAGCTAAAGGCTAGGTATATATTCCACTCCAAACTGGCTAACCCCTAAAGCAACATGCATTGAAAGGATCTTCAGTGACCTAAAATTAACCTGATTTTCAGTACCACGTACTTGCATATTAAAATCCCCAGCCACGGGGACACTTAGCTCTCTGTTCTTTGACTGGCAAGCCATGCACTGCCATGATCTGCTCATGAATCTGCACTGTGCCAGGCAACCAAGACTCTGGAGATTCTACCCTGTCCAAGTTTCAGTGGTCTTATAAAAAGTCTTAACTCCCTTTAGAAAAGAGAGTTAGGGCTGTGAGAGTAAAATCTCCTCATGTCCTTGCTGGATTCAAGTCGTAAAACACTTTGTCTTGAGAATGTCCAACTTGGCTTTGTGTTTGGCAATAGCTTGATGGCAAAAGAATGAGAATACCTGTGCCTTATAGGCTAGATCCGGCAGATTTTGGAGATAGGATTTAATAACTTGGAGACCACAAAAACTTACTTGGGTAAATAAGAAAGCAGAAGGACAAGGCAACAGGGGTCATTAACCAAAATATCTTAAGACAGATGAGACATGGGAGACTGGAAAAGATAAGGTAAATGAGGGAATTAGTGAATGAGTACTTGAGCCCTTTTGCCCAGTAAGAAACACAGGGAGACAGATTCAGAGGTCAGAAAATCCAGTGAAAAAGCCACAGGATTTCCTGACCTGGAAAAGGGAAGTGAAGAAAGGTAAGTTAAAACTTTTTCTAGAATTTTCATAATAGATAACTGGGGAAAGCAGGAGACAGGGAAAAAAATATGAAGACAAGATATGGTAGGCTAAAAAATAATGAATATGAATTTCCATATGGAAATATTCAATGGATAATTAGTCATGCAGAAATGGAATAAAATAAGCCAGATTTCTCAATTTCCCAATAGAATCACTCCCTGGGGGCATCGATCAGTTTTATATTCTGACTTGTTTTAGTTGATGGGTTTAAATTCCTCTTTGTCTTGCTTTCTCTGACACTGACTAATAGTGCAAAAGATGGACATAGGAGACCGAGCACAAAAGAAGACATGTGGCTTTGGTGAAGTGTTCTGCTAGTTTATAGATGAGAAAGAATTCTAGCAAGCTGAACCTGAGAAACAATGAAAAGAAGTGTCTATGATTGATGTGAGGAATAATGTTTGTAATGGTAAGACTCATTAGAGCAAACCCAGAAAAGGAGCTACTAGAATTGTATTATTTGATCACTGAGCTGTGATTTCTATGTCAGCAGCAACGGGAGTGATAGAAAAGCTGTGGGGTTGCTTTGAAATTGGAACTCTGGTGCTCAGTTGACACTGTGTGGGTATTGGACAAGGTACTCAACTATCTGTACCTCAGTTTCCTTATCTGTAACAACAAATCTCTTCTTCCTAGGGCTGTTGGTGGCCTACAGTTATCGTTACCTTGGAAAAACCATGTGCTAATGTCAAGTAGAGTGTCTGGCTCATTACAGGTACTCAATAGTTCATTCCATTCTTTCTGTTCTATCTACCTCCATCTCCCCACCCCGCCCCCCACCTAGAGGAAAAAAAATACCTATTTTGAATAGATAATGCCTAGTCAAGAATCATGATTATATTGCTTTGTGAACAAAGGTGCAGATCAATCTGTAGGTTATAAAACACTACCTTCAAGCTTACACTGTTGTGTCTTTGAATGATATTAACTGAATCTTTCTCAGGCCTTACATAGGTGGAGATACGAAGACCTAGGAAAAATTTAACATAATACAGAAAACTTTTGTTTGGAGATGTTGGAATTTGATGTTCAAATTTCAACTTTTGAGATTTATTGAATTGTAAACTAATTCTACGAATACGTTTCTTCATAGCAGGCATCGCTGAATAGACAGTCTAAAAAAATGTAAGCTTTCTTAGTTCAAACATTCTTAGTTCAAACATTTAGCCAAGTCATAGCTGCCATGTACTAAATCTTTCACATGTGTCAGTGATTGTGAATACATTATCACAGTTAATCCTGTGAAAACAAACATTTCACCTTCAAGTTGATGGAAATCTAGTGTGTGCAAAAGCCAGGTTTTAACACTTTGATAAAATAGCGTTAGTATTCCCACACTGAAGTCTAGGAACCATTAAAAGTTGTTATATCCCATAACAGATATAAGAGGGGAGGCATCTTCAGAACCTAGAAGAGAACTGGTCACTAGCATATGGCATGTGGAATAAAACTTGTTTAAAGTTAAATGGCTGGAATCAGTCCAAGCAGTTTTTTAAAGTTATTCAATCCAGAGTATCACCTGGCATTTTATTCCAGATAGATTTAGGAGTCGAACTTAAAGGGGTCCTGGATTAGAATTCTTTGAAAGGGTAAAGGCATGACTAACATTATGATGAGTAAACTTTTCAGAAAGTGCTGTATGCCATGTTCTGTCAGAGTCTGTCTGTGTGACAAATAGTCAGATAATTGGAAAATTGAGGCAGTGTGACTCCCAGGTACACCTTTAGCAAACGCAACCTGAGTCCCATTTTTAATTCTTTGTTGGTAATGAAAAGCCTGTCTGCCAGTTTTGGGAAGTGAACCGTGTAGCTTGTTTTTTGACTTGAGGAAGAGTAAATCATATTTCCCTTGCGATGGTGGCTTCTGCTGTTTTGTTATTTAAACATAATCCAGCAGAAACATTTTAGATCGGTTTTGAATTGACCTTGAGATCCAGCTCGAGGCCTGGGCAATCAATAAGGATTCAAGTTGCTCTGAGACTTCAGTGTTTGAAATATTTAAAGGAGAAAACAATTTGAAATCAGGTAAATCTGCACCTTTCTTCATGGAGTCTGGTTAGAACCTTCACTGACATAGACCGTGAGTCAGTAAAGCAGGGACACCATGAACTTGTTTGAGTCTCCAGCTTTTCATAAGCAGGTCTCACCTTTGCACAAATTTAACCATTTTTTTCTACAAAGAAATTCAGTAGATCAGTCAATTTTCAGGTAATGAAAAATCAATGCCATCTGTCATATGTGCCCAACTCTGTTGATATAAAATTCTCATTTTAGAAAGAAACTAAAGCACTAGGATATTAAATTCTTAAAGAAACAAAAGGGAAAATCTAAGAAAAAAAATCCATGGTATCAGAGGTCAATTCAGGAAATGCATTTGTCTCAGACCATTAGAAATGTCTCCTTTCACACTGATTTTTTTTCTTTTTATCATTCTGATTTGCATTTCTCTTCAAACTATATATTTTTTCTGCATAACTTCATTCTAACTTTAAAATGCTGTGGCTTAAAGCTCACAGAAGGTTTTAAAAAAGTTTTTCCTCCAGTTTAAATTTTGTAATTCAGTAAAAGATCTCTAATTTGATTTAAAAATTTAATAACAATTCAAAATTAAGTCTTTAAAATTCAGATCTTTAAATCTTTAGGGAGTTTTCTTCCTATCCTTTCTTTCTATTAGTGTGCAAGATCTCTTTAGGACTGTTACTAAGAACATAACAGTTCACATGAGCAGTATTCTTAAATTGGCACTAAACTGATGGTTGAAAAGGACCCCTCACTGGGAGTACATAAGTTCTGTACCCCGTGAGTGCTGACTCCCATCTGAGGGTGGAAGTTTCATGGAGGACTCAAGCCGAACATAATCTGAATATATTGGTGGCAACCCAGATTATAACAATGTAACTTCATCATTCAATTGGCAGCAAAAGGGGGTGGGCGGATGGGAGGGAGATAGGAACTATTGAGCAGTAAGGGACAAGGTCTGCCTGTAGAGACAGCAGCGTGGGTCCAGAAAGCCTCTTGCCATGCCAGTTTTTGGGCTCTGGAGATTCCAGGGCTTCGTGTCTAAAGCATCACAAAGTGACTTAATTCGGTTCCTATGTTTCTACCTCTTTTCAGACCACCTGCTAATTTTAATTGGGGCTTGGATGCTTGGCATAGCCAGACATGCCACCATTCTTTGGCATGTCTTTCAATGTCTTCTTAAACAAGTGTTTGTTTTTTAATTATTTCAGGCAGTCCTTCTCAATTGCTCCCACCTTTTTGCTCAATCAGGATCATTATTGTATCACTATTTATGTATATAACAGCATATAAATAAAATACAAAGTTGATTTTAGTAATATGTTGTGTTTATTTAAAATGAGTGCACTCTCAGAGTTTATGGATATGAAAAAGAATTCTTTTCTCATCTCTAATTTTCTAAACAAAAATCTAAGAAGTCTGGGGAAGTGTTTGTGTTTTCACAAAGTGAGAGAAAGCATCTTTGCTTTCTATAAAATGCCACACTGTACTCACTATTCTTGTGACTAAAAATTCTAGGATATATTTGAAAAGTTTTAAATATATTTGATGAAAAAAGGATGAAAAGTCTTTCTAGATTCTACCACATGCAAAATTTGTAGAATCCAGTGACTGACTACTTGGAGATTCTTGATATCCACAACTTTAGTGTTCAATATTACAACATGTATGAAGTATAAGCTAACGTTTCAGAAACTAAAATGGACAATGGACACCCAGTTACCCGGCTTTCCATATATATATATGCTAATTTTTTTAATACACATTTGTGATGGTTCATGTAAGTAGTCTTCTGTTTCTGTGCTGGAGACTTGGAAGATTAGTTCTTAATGATGTTTGTTTATACTGTTGCTAGTTTCCATCACTTTATTGTTTGGCTAGGCCAAATATCTTAATTTACATATCTTATATTTCACCTAACAGTGTTTTAAGATCTGTTGTTATATAAAACTCTGCTTGCTTTGCTGAATTCATAACTGTGAGGAGCAACATATTTATGATTAATGTTGGAAATATGCTTCCAGGATGTTTTTATTTGCATTTATAGATATAATTTGCTAAAGGATTTATGTGAGCACTACTCATAAATGTTCTGATCAGATGTTTGACTATAAACCATTGCTAAATGCCACCCTCCACAGGCTAATGATCTATTCATCTGAAATAGTATTCTGACTCGTGTAAGTGACATATATTTTCGTATTTTTAGAGGTACCTTTTATATCTTCCTGTTGAGCACATACCTAGAAACGAATAAATTCTTTGGACATTTAGGACAATTCAGAGGATACAGCTGATGATGAATCAAGACTTTAATAGGAGCTCTGGGTGACTAGAGGTTAACCTCCTCAGTTCATGTCACGGAGTTCAGGAAAGCCGAGAGCAGATCGAACTTTCAAGGAAATGGGGTATAATGAAGAAATCACTTACAAGAAGATAGAGTATTACGTCTGATTAGTGACATCTGTGAGAAAGTAAAAGACATCCTCTCTGGACAGATAAAAATGTGTGATATCGTGAACCGTCTCAATTTATTCATAGGGTTAGTCATGCCAAGGGACTATTTATAAGTTCATTTTTGCCTGCACAAATACACTTACCTCAGATTAATTTATAAAGTCCTAGCAGATCTTTCCTCCATGGAACACCTAATTTCTTTTCCCTCTTGGTCACCTCTTCTTAATATTCCAGGGCAGTTTGGCTGTCCCTAATTTTGTTTTTCTCTCATCATGCATGTCTCTTAAAAAAATTAAATCATTTGTATATTGCAGTGACAATGTAACACTATATAGGTTTTCAGATGTACACAATTATAAACAAACATCTATGTATATATATATATACATACTAGTTCAAGTTCACTCAGAATCTAATTCCTTCCTTCACTATATGATTGACCCCTGGAACCCTAGTGCCTCCCTCTCCCCCTTTTCTTTTGCATGTACCTCATGTTTATTACTTCATTTTACTTTATTCTCTGTATTAGTTTTGGAGCTAAGAAAGTTATATATTTAAAAACCCTCTCAAAGCAAAATTTACACTGACAAAAGTCAACCGGAAGTCTATTTTGGAGATTAGAGTAGGGGAGAGAGTGATTGAGCTACTGAGACAAGGCAGTGAGCTTCTCAAAAAGG
>PVHY01004080.1:0-98692 GCA_004024945.1 Uropsilus gracilis | reverse complement strand
GTATTTATACACAATGGAATACTACTCATCAATTAAGAATGACAAATTAGACGACTTCTTGACAACATGGATGTACTTAGAAGAAATCATACTAGCAGAAACAAGTCAAAAAGAGAAAGACAGAAGCCAAATGGTCTCACTAATATATGGGACATATTGAAGAAAAATAAATAAATAAATAAATAAATAAATAAATAAAAGTCATGAGGAAAAGACAAAACAGGCTGAGCACCAAACTGAAGCACACAACAATGGACAGAAGGGAAAGGGGGAGGGGGGAAGGGGGGGCAAATCCCTGGAATTGCAAAGATGTGAAATTTACATATAAATAAAAAATAATTATAATAATAAAAAATAAAAAATTTAAAAAAAAGATTACCTATAAATTGACAGCTTGACTGAGAGATGGATCAGACTTGAATCCACCCTCTGGATAAAACTTAAGCTAGATGGGTATCATCAATAACAGAGGTTTGGAAGCACTTAGTAGCACATTTGTTATAAGTCACTGTTTTGAAATTCATTTAAGTCCTTCTGTTTCAGCTTGATCCTGTTTGCACTCTTTTGCATTACTATTGATATGTTGCAGGTCTATCAGCTCTTATCAGGTCATTTGCTTGCAAATTTGGAGTTCCCAGTGATACCTTGTCACATAATTTTATTGTAAAGATAAGCCATGGGTTATTGACTTTGCAATCTAGTTACTCTGTTTTCATTTGGGGATTCAGAAAATTCTAAAAACTTTGATACCTCTACCAGCATCATCTTAAAATTCCTTCTAAAATAAAGAACTCATGATCTTAAAAATTCTAAAGCAATTTTTTAAAACCATTTAAAATATACAATATCTTATTTAAAATGAAATACTGTTTATTTGACTCTGGAAATTTTCTGAATGCATCAGTTTGAGAAACAATCAGACTACTGATGCTATCAAAACTAAGACCTTCCTGAACATTTTGTGTTTTATTTCTTAGCACTTTTACATAATAAACAATATGTAATGTGTTCTTTTACCAAGTGCCAAATACATTTCTCCATATCCATTTACCCTTTCAGTTTACCTGAGTATGCTTTACATGATCATTTTCTCAGTGTGCACTGATTTGAGAAAAGACTGAACAATACTTTTCAAAGAGATGCTCAGTATTTACCAGAATAGAATCAGAGGTCTGATGTTAGTCAGGGAAAATAATATATCTTAGTTCCTTTTAAGGAAGTATCAAGATGAACAAGAAATATATTTTTGGTAATGGTGGAATGGCACATACCTTTGCAAACTTCCCATATTGTATATCTGATTCCACTTGCTTAGAATACATAAGACACCCAAATCATCCTATTGTATTTGGAGAGGCACTAAGACTTCAAAATACTGCTACAACTTTGTTTTGTTTCCTTTGATTTAGATCACTTCTTTTAAAAGAAATATAAAAATGAGATAGTGAAGCTGCAAAACACAAAAACAACTACGCTTTCAGCATGAAATATAATTTAGCAGTTGTTCCAACTTGGCAGGCAGAATAAAGGCTCTTCAAATAAACAAAGATACTGCAAAAATTGCTTTTCAATAGTATCCATTGGACAGAGTCCAGAGAAGTTGCCAAATCAGCATCAGGATGTTCTGAGTTCCTCATGATCCTCTGATCTGCTCTGATGTACAGCATATTGCTTTCAAATTGAAGAACATTCAATAAGGTGTTCATATTGGAGTGCTGCTGTAATAACACCCTAGAGCTGGGGGATTTACTCTAAGAGGAGTTCTTTTTTTATCACAGTTCTGGAAAGAAGAAGTTCAAACTCAGTGTCAGCAGGACTGATTCTCATGGAAGATGAGAAGAATCTTTCCATACCTCTCTCCCTGCTTTTAATGGTTGTTAGCAGTCCCCATATTTCTGGGCATATGGCTGCCTTATTCTAGCATCTGTCTCTTCTCTCTTGTGCTCTCTCATCTTCTTATGAAGATATCAGTTTACCAGCAATGAATGTAGCTCTCAGTTAATCCAGCACCATCTCAACTCATTACACCTATGAAAAATCTAATCCCAAACAGGTCATGTTCAGAGCTTTGGAGAGCCATGAATTTTGGAGGAAAAGTATTCAACCTACCATATAACTTCAGCTTTCTAAGAAGAAATTGAAATATTTAACTTTTTCAAAAGTCTATCAGTGGGGCTGTGCTTTATTATCACAAAATTAATGGTATACTTAAAATCTTGCTCTTGTCCTGCCATTAATTCTACTAGGTCTCATTTATTTTGTTCTTCTTATTTTTGTATATTCATCTGCCTTTAAAGCAGGAAAAAAATAAGTCTCTTCTTCAAGGACTCTGAATGACAAGCTAATGAAAATGTAGAAACGATTATTCTTGTAGTTTCATGTTAACACCGCTGTTGCCTTCTGCCTTACTCTGGAATGCCTGCCAGTGGCAATTTTTTTTTTTTGTGGTACCAAGAAAAATGTTGAAATTGGCAAATCTCAAGCACTGAGATTGCCTATTTGGACTAGAATTGGAGATATAAGTATATTGATCTGGGAAAACTTCAAGGAACAATATAGTGGTCTCTTCCTCTTCTTACAAGGTATCATTGTTATTAAGAATGTTTTTTTTTTTTTTGCAATACCCCAAGCCAAAGATGTTCCAAAATATTAAATTATTTTATTACTCTTCTTCCTGCCACCTGGCAGCATACACCAAAATAATCAACAAAATACTTCTGTTGAAATAGTTACACAACCATTAGATGAATTGCTAACCACAATTTAGTTTTATGTTCAGGTCCTCCAGGCACAGCTGTTTCTATTTTTTTTTTTTTTTCTGGATTGCTAGAGTTGACTTTTGAGCACCACCATCAAGGAGAAGATAGGGCAGGGGTTAGAAACCCTTGGTCTTTAGAAAACTAAGTGAATCTGGATGTGTATGAAAGTCAACGTTGTGATAATCATGACCATTCGGAGTCTCTGCTTCCTTCAGAACTTCTTGATCCACAAATTTTGGTAATCGTGGGTCCATCAGTTTCTAACGGAGTCTTTATTTCCTTCAGTTAAGAATGTACTTAATGGAATTGAACAGAAAGTCCAAAATAATAGGTTTATTAAGACAGAAATTTCATCTCTTCTTTCCCCCTCCCCCTTTCCCTCCTCCTCCCCTTATCCCTCCAACTAGTTCTTTGCTTTCTCTCTCCTTAACGGGAGTTTCTGGACACCTAGCAGCTCAGGACTGGATGTTGCTGAGCACTGTGGCTCCTCCCATCTGTTTAGGAGCTATGGGGTGGCTTTGTTCTTCATGGAGAAAGATTGTCCTTTCCCATCACTTCATTACACTTTTCTCTGCTAACAGTGTGAAGGATGGAGGAGGAGAGTCTGCCCCTTTCTTTAAAGGAGACTTTCTGGAACACCATTCAATAGGAGCTGTCACATTATTGGGTGGAACTTGGTCAAATGGCTACTTATAGGTATGGGCCTTGGAATTTATTTTTAGGTGATAAGACCATAGGCAATTAGTAGGGTTGTATATGAACATAAAATATGGACAATTAAACTCATTTTTCAGATCAACATGTTTTCTCTTTTTGTAAAAGTCTACAACATTTAGGACATGGTGATACTAAACATTTATTATTTTTCTTTCGGAAAGTCATTTGTCTTGCCCATCTGTATTTTTATTTGCTTCATCTGGCAAGCCTAGGTAGAAATCAGGGATTTTCTACTAAAATGAAGTAGCAAATGGATACTGGTGTAAACAATCGTCTCTGGCACAGCTCTCTGCAAGGATCTGTTGTGATTACATGTTGTCCAGCTGTGGAACTAAAAGCTGGAATTTAATCTAGGTGACAGGAAAACTGGCAATCTGACTTTCTGAAGTCATCTTGACTGTCTTTGATAGCAAATCTATATGAATAAGTCTATTCAAAGCTATGGTTGGAACCATCTTAAAAAAATACTTAACTTTCCAACTCTAGTATTTGTTATTGAGATGGTAGAGTACGTTTCATGATTTTTTGCATAAACTGTGTCGGAAGATTCTGACTAAAAACAAAGAAATTTTTTTAAATTGCCTTTACAGTTCTGCAGGTAAAAAACATCACATTCTTACTAGTTGGTGTCATATTCTCTTTGAGTTTGATACAAGCTGTGATCATGTTCCTTTCTGAATGATCTCTTTTTAAATGGCATAGACTGTGAGTAGTAATTCAGACTTTATTTTTTAAACTCTTTTAGTATATCTTGGACTGTCAGGGGAGCTCCCATGGATCCTCGTTTTATTTTTGGTGCAGGCTGAGCTTCCTAAACACAGAAGCATGTTTCTCCCAGATCAGAAGGTCATCTCTGAAAGAATCAGCCTTGGTTCCTGAATGGGTCTTCAGACAACTTCCAGGAGGAGTGACTCACAGCAGAAAGGGAACATGTTGTTTGGCTATTGACATTCCATTTGGTGGAAAGCAGCAGGTTACACCTTGGAGACAAAGCTACAATATCCATGCTTTTCTGCCTTCATGTCCAGACCATCAACACTTTACTTGATACATATGCATTTAAATACATTTTCTTGTTCATCCATCTCCCTTTTTAATCTTTATATCTTCTCTTCTTGATATATTCTCTTAGTTCAACAAGGAAAACTTTGTAGCAAACTTTAAAATGATGCTTTTTTTTTTTTCCTCATAGAAAGTAAAGAATAATGATAGAAATATTTGGAATTATTGCTTTCTTTTCCCCTGGATTCTGGAACTCCTGAATGATTCAGACTTCATTATGAGGCATGGACACTATTCTTTTGACTGTCCTAAGTCATGATAAAGAAAAATTATATCCCCAGAAAGCAAAATGAGAAACAACATATTTGTGGCTCAAGCTAGATGAATGGAAAAGAACAGGGCACTCAGTAGAATAAATAGGATACTGCAAAGCTAGGCTTAGCAATGGAATGGTTGCCCAGTTTATACTAAAGGACATATTTTCATTTACAAAATGATTCCTTTTGTATGGGTCATGGCTTCATAGGTTGGGCAACATCCCAACTCTATGCATTTATTTTTAAAAAGTGTTACGAGTCAAGAAAATTCAGGTTCTGAAGTGAGAAATCTAGTGATGAGATGTCCAACTCGAACTTGTGGCAAATTTTGGGTATTGAGCAGCTTCCAACCATTTTACTGGAGTGGGAAGAATACATCAAATGCTATGACTCAGTTCCAACTATATTGTCACTGCCAACCAATTGAAAATGTCCTTGATGCTGAGAGTTTGCATTTTTGAAAGAGTTTACATTCAACATATGGCTACCTGAGGCTAAACCTCAAGATGAAAGTGAAAGAAAATCAGGCAGTTGCCCAGAAATTTCTACATATTGGCAATATATTTGGATTAATGACTCAATTTTTCACTTTTCATGGACTCATGTGTAATAACTTCCAACGTTGAAGTTATCTTTGTGGTGGTCTGACTTACAATAATAGGTATAGTAAGTATCCTAAGATCATGCTTTCATATTATGAAATCAATATTAATTAATGTATATTTTTAATGTTACATATACATATCATATATACATATATATACACACATACACACACTTTTCACACTTTGGGATTCATATAATCATCACACTTTAATATAAGGTGCATAGATAATGTCTAGATCACAGTATTTCAAATTGTGTTCCTGGGAACCCCATGATCCATGAACAGTATAAGAGACTCCTGTGTGGGCAGAGACTTCACTTGTACTTCAAGTCTGAATTTGACTCAGTCTTATGTCGGGATTCATTTGAAGAGGGAGAAGAAGGGACTCTTGACTTTCCAGAGACTGAAAATCACTGGTCTTGACCAACTTGATTTTACAGCAAAATCAAATTCTGGAAATATTTAGCTATAAGTTAAAGCTCACACTACCAGTTAAAGCTAGAAGTTCAGGTCACGGCCAAATCCCACATCATCTCCTCCACCTGTCAGCTGTGTTGTTCCATGGTGTAAAGTAACAACTTTCCATCCTTTTGTGGTCATGCTGACCCCGCATTTGGATGTGTCTATTCATTGTTTAATATGATGTTTCCAACTTGAGCATAATCATTATTTCCCAATATTGGCTGTAAGGTTCTTGCTGATAGGAACCAACACTCAATTTTCATTGTATCCTATCTTTTGCTCCCAGTGGGTTTCAGTGAGTGCTTAGTAAGTTAGTTATGAACTGACTGGTTGACAGAAAATAGAATTCAAGGTATGGAGGCTTGGGGAAAGTGTGGAGCTTGGCTACAGAGGACAAAGGAAAGGTCTCTAATCTATCAGATAGTGTTTTCTTCTGTCATTTGAACATACAATCATGATAAACAATTGCATGGGATGATCAGTTTCCTAAAGCTTTAGAAAATGTCTAGCTTTGAGGGTGTTTGAAAACTAAATCATTGGTGTACTTCCTATATTTTAGAAAAAAATGAATCTACATACATACTCATCATTTTTCACCCACAACAGAGAAATTAGACATATAAGAACTGAGCTTTTCTCATATATTTATGAAATAATATTTAATATAGCAATTAATGCTGTATCCAGGGTCAGATTAAATTAACTTCTCTGAGTTTGAATAACCACTAGATTGCTGTTTTTTTTTTTTTCTTGATTTTAAAATCTTTTCAAAGGAAGGGAGAATATAGTAGAGGGGCTTGTGGGTATATTTGGTAGACAGTCTAATTTTGAATGTCATTTTTATTATTTGGGGGGAAAAATGAAAACACAATCCAAAAGTACACAAATCATACATTCCAGTTTCCTACATTTGTAGAAATTGCAAGGGTGAGTACACCTAGAACACCATAGGCAGCCTCATCCTGGGAAGACCACCTGTGTGACAACGGTGTCTCTCCTGCTAGGTACGTTTTGAGTTTTGTTAATTACTAAGTTGTATGATCCTGGACAGGTCACTTAACCTGGCTAAAACTCAGTTTCCTTACCTGTAAACTAGAGATAATATTGCCTCAATAGCACTTATAGGAAGGTGAAATGAAATATTGCATCTGGAATGTTTTGTATCATAACTTGTTGTGTAAGTGCTCATTGGGGATTGTGGCTATTACTGTGGTATAACCCAAAAAGTCACAGAGTGATGGCAGAGAGTTTCAATTGTGGCTCTTATTATTGCTTCTCAATGCAAACAAGGTTATAGACAAGAGAATTCAAGATGGTAAGAACAATGCTGATTTGCTGCTAACTTATGTTAATGAACTTTTCAGTTTGCTAAAATCTGATACCTGCTTTGTGCATCATTTACTTGATAGTATATGTGCTTCTGAGAATGCAGCCCTGGGATCTCTCACTTCAGGGGTGCAATTGACTGAAATCTCCTTAATTTGGTGCAGAGAGGTCACACTTCTCATGGGCTGCTCCCAGCCAATGACAGAATAGGGGAAGGAAGGCAGACTGGTTCCCAAGCTAAGCAGGGTTCTTTTGAGGGAAGAACCTCTAGAAGGAAGAACCTTTTGGGTGAAGAACCTCTGATGGCTTTGCTGTAGTTTTGAAGCCAGGACCCCAATATGGTCAGTACTGAAGCTGGAACCCCAATATGGGCAATATTAAAATGTAGGCATTGATGTCATTAACTGTGTCTGAAAAACAAAGCTAAAAGATGGTCTGAGCAGGATAAGGGAATTTTGACTTTGTTAAAAACCCCAGGAGGGGAAGAGAAAATGTATTACCTAGAGGGTGTGTAAAGGGAAATTGGAGCCTTTCACTTTTAGTGGGAGAGGGAAGAGAGAGAGAGTGAGAGAGAGGGACAGAGGGAGAGAGGGAGAGAGGGAGAGGGGGAGAGTGAGGGGAAGTGAGAGAAGGGGAGGGGGGAGAGCAGAGGGGAAAGGGGAAGGGAGAGCGGGGATGGGGAGGAGAGAGAGTAGAGAGACACACACTTTTGGGGAGAGAAGAGAGAGACAAGAATGATGGGCCAGTAGCCCGAGTGACCAGGCTGGGTAGAAGCCCCCTGGAAGAGTGAGCTGGTGGTGGCAAGGAGCCATGGTGACATGTAGAAGCCAGTGTGGAGAGTGTGGCACCAGAGCAGGGTGGCATAGTGAGCTGGTACCTGGATATGGCCAGGGATGTGGAAAGCTGATTTGTGCATCAGCAATTGTGGAAGAAGTTTGAAAAGCTTTGGAAAAGTGGAGCAACTCAGAGTGCTGGAGAGAGAGGAAGCAAAGAGAAGAGCTGGAGAAAGACTGAACTTGGCAGAGTGCCTACCACTCAGGTTTGGAGAGCAAAGGGCACCATCTTGGACATGTGTCTTTGGAACTCTTGGAACTGAAAATGGTGACTGGGGTAAGGTAACTGGACACTTCTTGCTTTAAGGACTTTTTGTTTTCCTGTTGAATTTCCTTGTTAATAAAATCCCTTATTAAAGTGCATCTGACCGGCAACTGCTATGTGTGGGTGGTATGAACCTGAGGGAAACTGGGTGGGAGAAGCCGCATTTTAAATGTGGCTTATTGGCTGGAGGCTTCTGCCCAATTCTGAGCTTATTTCAGTTCCTTAGACCTGCACTGCAGTCTGACACTCGCCACCAACCTGCCTTCCTTCCTGTTCTTCGCAAGTGTCAGACCCACATCATGATCTAATGGTTTCCCTCATGTCCCTTGAGTTCCCTCCCATTTTTCCTCACGGTGTTTCCCTAGTGTATTTGCTGATATCTGCTTCTTAGAGGGACCAGGCTAATATTTGTGGCCTCCTAGAGAAGGGGGTTGAGAAAAAGTAACTGGAAATTGAGAATTTTTTTGATAATTAGTGTATTTTGGGTAGCTGTTTGCCAAGTAGGGTGGTGAGCATCAAAGAATGCCAAACCCTTAAGGGCAGCCACGGTGATACCATCGTTTATTTAGCTTTGTTGTCTTCAGACAGTAAACATTTCAGTAGTTGGGAACAGATGGTTGTCTATTGCCAGAAAATATAGTTTGCCACACGTCTAGATTTGTCTTGTGTTGGTAGATAGGTGAACTTTTTTGGATGTTGACAGCCAATGCCATCAACTGGTGGGGTGCTGGAGTAAGTCAGGAAACTCCTGATACAGGTAAGCTCTTTGCTAACTCACTGGTCAGAATAAATCATATTTTGCTTTAAAAATAGTCGTTTTAGAAATGTAAACCCTCCTCTGTGTGGGAACATAGGAGACAAGAAAAAGACATCAACTTGCATTTAATAAATATCTAAAACCATAGGAATATTACACATCACAGGCAATGGGAGAACCTCAGTATAGAAAATGATGTAATTTATGTGTGTGTGTATTTCATATACACACACATATATATATATACATATACATATATATATGTGCAATCAATAAAAATTATTTAAAAAAATAACCCACCAGCTCTCCATTCTTCTTTCCTACACTTCCCCTACAGTCCCCCCAGTTCTGTAGTCAGATTTCAAAATTTGTTCTGGTTTCTTTCAGTCCTTTTCACTTTGTTTATATTCCATATAGGAGTGAATTCATCCAACTGTCTTTCTCCTGACATAGTTCATTTAGCCTCATCCTCACTAGTTCCATCCATGCTGTCAGAAATGTCAAGAGCTTATTGTTTCGTTTTACAGCTGAGTATTATTCTCCTGTGTATATATACCACACATCCTTCACCCACTCTCCACCCTTAGGCTCATGGGCTGTTTCCATGACTGGACTGTTGAAGACTGTGCTGTGATGAGCACAGGGATTTTTATGTCCCTTGCAATTAGTGTCTCACATTCTTCAGAAAGATACCTAAGAGCAGGATTGCTGGGGCACATGGTGGATTGATTTTTAAAGTTTTGAGACATCTCTATTGCTGTTTTTCATAGAGGATCAGCTAGTGTATTTCCCACCAATTGTATATGAAGACTTCTCCTTCTCTAAACCCTCATCAATACTGGTCACTGATTATTTTTAAAATATGGGCTATTCTCATGGCATTGAGGTGCTGTCTCATGTACATTCCCCTGATAGTAAATGATGATGAGCATATCTTCAGTACTTGTTCACAGGTCTATATGTCTTCTTCAGAGTAGAGTCTCCTTCACTTGTCTGTTCCTTTTTTAATTGGGTTATTTGCCTTTCTTGCTGAGCTGTATGAGTTCTTTATAGATCATGGATATTACCCCCTAGTTGAGGGTATATGGTTTGCAAATATTTTCTCCCATTCAGTCGAACAAGATTTTTTTTTTTTTTGCCGTGCAGTGGTTCTTAATTAGATGCAATTCCACTTATATATTTTTGATTGTGTTCTCCTGCCTTTTTAATTTTTTTTCTTATTTTGCTCTTTAGATCTCAACCTCTGTAAGTGTTTTTTTGGGATACCTTCCGCTCCCTCCTCCCTCTGGTGCCCCTTCCATTCTCTCAAACCCTACTCTTTGTTGTCTACTAGTTGCGATAAGTCCATTAGTCTTTTTCTTTCTTGTGGCAGTGTCCTTTCACTGGGTGAGAGAATGTGTTGTTAGAACCAGGCAAGCCTTGCTGGTAGGTTTTCAGTCTTAAGTTTGCTTTGGACAGCCAGTCTGTATTCACTTGTGATCTGTCCATGTTTTCTTGCTGCAGGCCATCTTCTCCAATCCCATTTCCATTGCTTTGCTGCTTTACCTTATAGCTCTGGTGTCAGATTTAGCGGGTCTCACCCCCAGCCAGTGTTGGTGAAGAAGTTTCTCTATGAATACAGGCATCTGTGAATGGCCTTTGTAGATCATCTCCTCTGCCCCAGTTTGCGGTTTTGAGGGTCGATTACTCCATCTTTGGTCATCCTCTCTTCTCCCAAAGTGTTGAGGGGCATTGCTCTTCTAGAAGGTATCTCCAAAATGACGTCCTGGGTCTTCTCAGCCTGATGAGTGCATAAGTGCGTGTCTCTACAGTTGTTTCTCTTGTCTTGCATGCTCTGGTTCTCCCTGTTGTCCATCTGCTCTGTCCATCTCAGGCTTGTGGGCTGGATTTTTGCATGATCCCTCACCCATTCTATGTTTTGGTTTGTATTGCACATGTTCTTGATTCTCTGAAGTTTAACTGAAGTGAGAGTGAAATGGAAGGGGATCCTTCCTTCCCCCTACCCCTCTGGTACCTCCCTGTGCAGGGGCGGGCCCGAGCCTGTGCCCTCCTGTGCTTCCCTTTGGGATAGGAGCAGGGGACAACATGGCCCTGATGATCTGATCTGCAGATGGCTGCTGCCCTGTACAGCAGCCTCCTGCTGATGGGTGGGGCCACCATAATCCCCACCACATCTCCCCTCTGGGGTTCTCCTGGCTTGGAGGGTTTACCCAGGAACCTTGACCCTTTTGCTCCTCACTGGCAAGGGAGTCCCGATGGCCAGGGACCCGGATGTGCAGGCAGCCCTCCGGTGGCTGCCTGCTGGTGGGCGGGAATCTTCTCTTGCCATTTTAATGGAGTCCCAAAGACATGACAAAAGTTAATGCTATGGAGCATTTGTCTATTTCTTCTCTGTATTTTATAATTTCAAGTCTTACATCCTAGTCTTGATGCACTTTTAATCAATTTTTCTGTATGGTGATAGATGGTGGTCTAGTTTCATTCCTTATCAGTCTAATTCCAATATTCAAGAATTTGCAGATTCTGGTCTACATTGACTGAGGAATCTTGTGAGAGTTTCTGGAGAGTTGCCAACTTCCCTCTGAGCAGCAATCATTTTGGCTGAGTTCACTTCATGCCATCTGTCCAATTATGTGCCAGGCACAGGCATTCCCCTCCAGCATGGACCTCAGCCATGTGTCTAATCCGGGGTGTGGTCCAAACAGAGCCAGTACCACCAAGACCTGCTTAAATTTATCTAGCCCTATAATCTGAGGTGATGCAAAATTATTTGAGCCATATAATAAATCATAGAATAGAAACCAATAAGAATATCTGGGTCAGATTCCTTCTGAGTTCTCCTTAATCCATGTACGTTAAGTGATCACAATGGCAGTGTTAGTGTGAATCTCAAATTCCCGCTCTCTAACTTGAAGGAAATTTCAGAGGGTTACTATGGCAGCTCTGGTTACTATGACAAGTGGTAAATGGTGTGTCTGTGTCTACCCTAATCACAAGAATTAGATATAAATCAATAGAATTAAAAAGATAGCTCAATAATATTCCCACACACGTGAAAAGATGATGTCCTACAAAGATACAAGGCCAATGAAGCGGAGGACAAATAAAGGTACCTGGAGCATTGTTACCCAAGATCTTCAGAAGTTGCTTTTGTCATCCCAATTCCTGGCAGTGGCTCTGAGACAAAGGAAACAGAAATCAGAGGGCACCTGGAGTGTAATGACCATCTCCACTTACCTGTTCTCCTCTTGTCATTTGTCTTAGTGACACTTAATGAACATATGGATGAATTCAAAATTCATACTGATTTCTTCTCTTCAAATATGTCACATGTATAAACCTCAATTAGGAATTCCTTCAGACAGCCTATTCAAGTAAATATAGAAAAATCTAAAATAAGACCCCAGTTCCATGTAGTTCTTTACTAAAAATGGGGTTATATTTGAAAGTCTTTATAAAGCACACCATTATAAGGTACAGATCCCTTTGAATTTAGGTTCTGCAATGGTTCTTGACCTATTCCTCCAAAAACTGTTGAAAGATCAGGAACAAAATAAAAACAAGCATGTCAAAGTTTGTTTTGTCTGTTCTTTTTAAAAAAAAATGCCCCTTACAGTCAACTTAACATTAAACTTTACTGGTAACTAAACCAGCATAATAAGGCAAAAAATAAGAAATACCACATACAATATCATTTAAAATATGAAGTATTTAGGGATAATTTTAAAAAGATGTGAATGATCTGTACACAAAAATAAATCACAAAATATTTCCAGGAGAACTTAAATAAGACCTAAGTAAGCAGAGATAATCTGTGTTTCTAAACGGAAAGACCTGATGTTATTAACATATCAGTTTTCCAAGCTTGGTGCATGGACTCAGTGTAATGTCAGTAAAAAAATCTAGGTGGAGGGAACACGTAAAAATTGACAGAACAATTCTAAAATTCATGTAGAAATACAAAGAACCTGTAATAACTAAAATAATTTTGATAAAAAATTGAAGGACTAGTACTTTCTGATTTCAAGACATTGTAAAACTAACCTAATCAAGAGAATGAGATATTAGAGTAATGATACATAAATCAATAGACTTAAAAAGATAGCCAATAATATTCCCACATACATGAAAAAATGATGTCTTACAAAAACACAAAGACACTGAAGTGGGGGAAAAACAATGTTTTCAACAAATGGTGTTGAAAGTATGGGTGATCCTTATGCTAAAAAGTCCCTTTTTAAAAAAAATATGCACTTACAACTTATAAAAAGATTAACTCAAAATGGGTCATGGACTTAAATGCACAACTACAATATTTTTAGGAATACTTGGGTTAGGTAAATAACTTCTTGATACAATATCAACACAGGTATCCATAAAATAATAAATTGGTAAACTGAACTTCATCACAATGAAAAACTTTTGCACTTCAAAACAGACTATTTGGAAAATGAGAAGTCAAACTTTTTGGAAAAAGTGAAAATATTTACAAAAGATACATATAGATTAAAAAGTTCTTAAATCTCTTAAAAAACACCCAATTCAATAATTGGCAAAGATTTAAAAATAATGTTTACAAAAGAAAATACACAGAGGATGTATAGGCAGTGTAACTATGCAAATTAAAACTAAAATGTATTCTATTATATACCTATTAGAATGGTCAAAATTCAAAATTTTGACCATAAATATGTGTAGAGGATTTGAAACTCTAGTGTAGTAGTAGTCAGAATGTAGACTTACACAATTGATTTGTAATATTATCTGACATTTCCCTAAAAAGTTCAATATGTATCTCTCATGATCCAATCATATCACCGAAGAGAAATAAAAGCATGTGTCATAACAACCTGTCTGTACATGTTCATAGCAATAGTTTCATAATAACTTCAAGCAAAAAATAATCCAAATGTAAACAACATGTAAATGGTCAGTTGTGTTACATCCATCTGTGAAATACTCCTCAGCAACAAAAAAACATCAAACCACTGATACATAGTGTAACATAGCTAAGTCCAAATTCATTCATGTGAGTAAAATAAAACCTTAAATAAATGGTTATGTATTGAATAAAACAATTTAAATAAAATTACAGAGCATGCAAACTCATCCACATGGGCAGAAAGCATGTAAATGGTTGCTTTGGCATGGAGGCAGGAGTTAAAAGGAATAAAAAAAGATAAGTACAAAGGTATCTATGGAAATATAAAACCTCCAACATTTTCTAACAATGTGAACTATTTGAAGGTAAGAAATGTTTTTATTATCTTGATTGTGAAGTATTTCTTAGATACAAATATATGGTAAAACTCACTAAATTTTATACTTTAAATAAATATAATTTATTGTAGACCATTTATTTCTTAATTATAAAACACTATGCCAAAAGAAACTAATTCAAAATTTGGAAATAATAATAAAAATAAATAAGCCTAGATTGTGAAATAAAGAGACTCACACCAGCAATATGCTAGAAATAAAAATTTATATATACATATAAAGATAAGAAACTTTAGACATTAAAATTGCAAATGAATAAAATTAACAATTTCTTAATATATCAAAAACAAGAAACTTTCATAGAAAAATATATACTGAAATCCACTTAAAATTAATAGGCTACTTCATTAGATCACTAATTATTAAATACATGTAGTTACTAATAAGGAAATTTCCTTTTATAATGTAAAAAGATCCAGGATCAGATCATTTCAAGAACAATTTCTGCTAAAACTTTAAGAAACATAATATTACTATCTTTTATAACTTTTTCTGGAGGCAAGAAAAACAGAAAAATGTTTTTTAGCATGACTTTTAAATATTTTTAACAATATTTATAATTCCAAACATTAGTGTAAGAAAAACACATAGCCAACAATCAATTAAGTAAAAAGGTAAAAATTCTGCATGAAAAAATATGCTAGTGAATTGTTTTAAGAAATAGTTCATCATGCTCAAATAAGATATATCTTGAGAGTGGAATAATATTTCAATATTTGAAATTCTAATTCACTACATTAAACTAGTGATAGCAAGAGTCATGGCTTTATCCAGTAGCTCAACAACTGCTGAAGAAGTCTTTCTTAAAATTTAGTCTTTTTATGATAAAAGATTTAGTAAATTAGGAAGAAAATAGACTATATCAAATTATAATCCTATAGCTAGTGCTATATTTAATGAGAACATTTCAGAAGCAATCTCATTCAAGTTGGAACAAGAAGAGCGTGCTTGTTATAATCGTTATTGCTCAATACTGTGCTGAAGACCCTAGAAGCTTCCACCAAAACAAGAAAAGGAAATATGAGATAATTATCCAAAAAGAAAAATTGAAATTTTCATTTTCAGTTTGTGGGATACAAGATCAACATTAAGAAAACAGCTGTGTTTTGCTATAACTAAAATAACTAGATGATCCAATAAAAGACTAGTGATAATAGCAAGAAAAAAGTAGGTGGATAGATGTTGGCAGGAAGGGAGGAAAACACTCTCCTGGTTTATGTTGCTTGTATCTTTAAAGAGTGCTACAGATTCAAGGCAGCATGTCTTTTTTCCTAATAGGCATTTTCCTGTTTCAAAAAAAATTATATTTTAAATTGATCATGTGTGCGTGCACACACACACATATTTTGCATCATTGTCAGCCCCCAAGGTTCTCTGACCGCCTTATCACCCATGAACCATCATCTTAATCTCTATACCCCTCTCTTCCCTGATTTTACCCCCTCCCCCTCTCTTGCACTATGTTTCAGTTCTCCTGACAGTTTTAAATTTTTCTTGTCCTTTTACCTGTTATTTTCCCCTATACCCCACATATGGACGAGGTCATCCTGTGCTTCTCTTTACCTTTCTGTTTTACTTCTGTTAGTATGATTCCTCCTAGCCCCATCCATGTTATCATAAATGCATCAAATTTGTCTTTTTTGATTGATGAATAATATTCCATATGTAAATAGACGACAACTTTTGGATCCATTTGTCTGTTGGGGCCATTTGGACTATTTCCATATTCTGGCTATTGTCAATAATGCTTCACGGAGGCATTTCTAAGAGGGTAGAGATGATTTTGAAGACTCAAACTTATGTTGCCCTTATTGTTGCTTTATCATTCAAAAAACATTTACCCTTTTTCAAGTTCCTTTAGGATAGAGACAGGAATGTGTGATCTTGGTGGTTCTTATTTTTGACAGGTTCCTAGCACATTTTTTATGGTTACTACATGGAGGACAAAGAAGTCTGGGTGAACAATAGTGTTGAAGGCTCCCTGTAGGTAAGTGAGGGTTTGAAAGGAGTATGGTGATGAGTTTGGAAAATAAATGGAATGTGATTGGATTGAATTGAATTGAATATGTCTGGCTTCCAAGGTGCAGGGGATAGATCTGATGGGAAAACTTCAGAATTCTGCAGTGCTTAGAACTGAAGAGGAAAGGGAAAACAGGGTGGTTTAACTGAGAATTCCCCTTGGTAAAAAGGCAAAATGGTGCCACGACTTGTGGAAGGTGGAAGTAGGTGGAAAGATGAACTTCAGATAAGAGGAAAACCTCCTATCTCTCTAGCTCTGTTTGGCACACTAGAGGGTTGGCAACAGCATGTCTCTCACCTGTAACCCAGACACATATGACCCAAGAGACATATGACCTATTAGTGATGGCTGTTGCCCCCAAAAGTAAATTCTCCTATTATCACACGTCCCCGCATTCTCCCTGCTGCATGTCATGTATGCTTTGCTACTTCCTCATTACATCATTGTAACATTTCCTTGCTGGGGTATATAAGGGACTTCACAACTTCATTAAAGTTGGGCCTGGACATGCTTCCCAGGAACCCTGTTCTATGGGCTGGCCTCACAGATCATTATCAATCCTTCCATCTCATTCTTCTTCATCTCACATGCAACTCCTAACAACTGCATGCAACTGAAATGGTGCATAGAGTAACAGTAGGCTTCAGAGTCAATGTGACAGTTTTTCCCTATACTCTATTTAGCTGTTTCCAGAGGCTCAGAGTCTGCCCATTATAACTACAAAAACATGTGAGGAATGTACTGAGTCCAGGTGCAGAGTTGCTCTTCAAGGAAGTTTATAGTTTCAGTGAAATTCAAGTCATGTAAATCTATTTACAGCCTCTTTCATGTCTGGCAGAAAAGCCAAATACTTGTAATCATAATAGTTATCATTTCCTCAGTTCCCCATGGACTCGAAGTTCTGGGCTAAATACTTTATAAACATCAGTTGTAATCCCCAAACTGCAATGGAACGTGGGATTTGTGCTGTCCATTTCACAGGGAAGAGTCCAAGACCAAGTGATTTTCCCAAGGCCTCCCAGTCCACAGGAAGAAGAGTGTGAAATGGAAAGGAGTCAGTCTGTCACCCAGGCTCCTGCAGTCTCAGTCACACCTGACTGCCAGCCCCTGCCAGCTCACGGTCTCTGCGCTTTTGATGTAAAATCTACACCTTAATCCCCTCGGTACTTGCATATCATGCCACCAGCCCTGGCTATCCCAGACCGCCCTGTCATTTTCCCCTCCATTGTGGACTTTCCTGATCCATAGGTCTTTCTTGTGAACCTGAGCAGGAGACAAGGGTGGGGGAAAGTCAGCAATGGTGCCCTCAGTGCATATGTTTTTTCTGCATCCTGGCTTGAATCTGGTCTATTGTAGAGACACAGAAGGGGGATCTCAATTATAGGACACACTGTTTTAAAAGGTCAACCTGATTCACAAAATTTTCTTGAGGTGTTTATTAAAGTTGATTCTAACTTAATGCTCTTGGACTATGCTTTTTAAAATTTTATTTTATAAATTGCACATATGTATGTACTTATATGTGTGTATGTACACACACATATGTGACATCGTTGTCTACCCCAATGTTCTCCCACCACCTTATCACCTGTGAACCATTATCTTGAGCTCTTGTGATCATCCCTTCCCCAGCTATTCCTCCCTTGCTCTATGCTTCAGTTCTCTTGGCAGTTAGTTTTAAATTTTTCTTGTTTGTTTTCCCTCTATCCCTCATATAAGTGAGGCCATTCGGTATTTAGCTCTTTCTTTCTGGCTTATTTCCACCAACATGATTCCTTCTAGCTCCATCATGTTGCTGCAGATGACATCAGTGTCATTTTTGATCGATGAATAATATTTCATCATGTCCAGAGACCACAGCTTTCTCATCCACTTGTCTGTTTTGGGGCATTTAGCTTGTTAATAATTCCTAGGATGCAAAAAGTGGAAATTCAGTAGTTCATTGTCAGCAATTTAAAAGACATAATGAAGTAATTTGCAGCATAAGAAGATGCTTCTAAGAAGTATGGAACCATATCCAGGAGATTTGTTAAAATAATGAGAGAAAGATCTCAGCAGGATGAACTCCTGAAAGACAAACACAGTGAGGGTCTGGTAACTGTCTCCACACAGAGCTCTGGGTTCTCCAAAGGAAGAGATACACACTCAGTGTGGGTGCAGGGATGCTAGGGACAAAGCTCCCCTCAGCTGAACCCAGCTCACTTTGCTTCTACTCCATCCCCTTTTTATTAATCCTCTCCCCATCTAAGAGCTATTTTTCTTCCATGAGTTTATTCAGATTCAAACAAAAAATGAAACTGAGGGAGCAGGCCAAGCCATCAGCATGAGCAGGATGGAGAATTCGTGGTCTCTACTGCAGCCGCTCTCCATACCTTCTTCATTGTTTTTTGAACTTACGGGGATGCAATAGACAAGGAGTCATTTTTTTTAATACAGGCATCCTTAAGGCTGTGAAAAGTCTCCCTGGCAAGGAGAAGGAGATGTGCTATGTGGATGGTAGAATTTGACTCACCAAAGGAAGAACCCAGATCTGTGAGGGCTCACAGCTCTTCCTGCTTATATCAACAACAACAGCAACACCAAGATGGATGTGGATATCATGCCACCAACATATGGAGCCCTGGGAACACTAATGTTTTACTGAGTGTAAGTCTGTTCAGAGTAAGAAAAGCTAAGCTTATGACAAGTCAGGACCATAGACTATGTGGATGGCAGAGGAGAATGATCCTTGTCTTCTGGGACTGTGTAGTTTGACTGGGCAGTCTACACAGACACAGAAGTAGGTTAGCAGAGGCCCAGGCTGGACCCTCCATCACAGAACCCCAAGCAGGAGACCCCATAAGCCATCATCAATGACAACATTTTCTAGCCTCTAGGGAAGTGGACAGAGACCTGAAGCGACCAAACTAAAGAGAAGAAATAAGCTTGATTTTCATGAAGATGGCCAGTAAGGATAAAACCACTGCTTGTTTTAAGGGTCTCATTTCATTACATCACTATTTATATCTTTTAAAAAGTCTTTTCTCTGATCTAATTCCTTCCAATACAAATTGACTTCACAAAACTTGGGCAACAGCAATTTAAGAGGAGGCATTACTTCGTCATTGGCATAATTATTCCTCTTATGAAAAGGAAAAAAAAAATCTGTGTTTCCTATAGTCTTGTGTTTCCCAGGTACTATGCTTATATTTCTAGTTAAGTGAAGCTTTAAGTTATAGAAAGATGTCACAGTCCATCAGATTCAGACAAAGTACAATTGATGCCAAAAAAAATATATCTTTATCAGTTACATGAAGTAATGATTCTTTGGTGCTTTATTTCTTTACTCCCAGAGTCTAGAAAAAGTAGCTGACATGTCAGAAACATTCAATAAATATTTATGGAAATGATGACTTAGATTTGCAAGGTTATCTCATCACTCTCTCTGTCTTCTATCTATCTTATTCTAACCTCAACTCTGAGGCTAGGCTAATCTTTCCAAAGTGGAAGGCACTCCTTTGGTTGATAGCACTCCTTTTTCTCAAACTTTTCAAAGAATAACAAGTCAGGGAGAAAGTCATTCTTCTTTAATGAACTCTTTTATCAATTGGTACCTGCCTCTGTTTCCAGATTTTCCTGTCACTGTCTGCTACCCCACTACTGGGGTTGTCCCATATGATGCAGCCCCTCTCCTGGGACACTCTCACTTCAAACCCCATCTTTTGGAAAAAATTATTTGTCTTCAAGACTCAGAAACAATGTCACTCTTTCTGGGAAGTCATCTCAGACTAACCCCAAGTCTGGGATATTTACTTTGGCACCCCACACAAAACACACTCTTCCATCAGCATGTTTATAAGATAGTACGATGACAGGCTTGTATATTTGTGTTTCCTACTACTGTGTTCACTATTCTAACTTAGGTACTGTGGCTTAGTCACTCTCGTATCCCCAGTGACAGAGAGAGTGTTTGCTGCAGAATTGACGCATGATAAATATTTGGGGAATACTGAAATGGAACCATGGAATTAGTGGCGTTAAAATGGCCTTTTAAATCAAATGTTTATTTTGACTTGTAACTCTTGATGTATCAACAAAAGTGTGTTGATGATCATTGCAAATTTCATCCATGAGATAATACATGTACACAGTCTACCTTTCCTAGCTCTCAGTCTTTAATTTTTGTTTAATTGTGGTAAAATAGTCATAACAAATAGTTTATCATCTTCACCAATTTTAAGTACACAGTTCAGTGCCACTATGTATAGTTACAATGCCTTGCAGTTATCATTATCCATTTCTATAACCCTATCATCTCAAACAGAAATGCTATACTGGTCAAAAGATAACTCTCCTTCCCCCAGTCTCTAATCTCTGGCAGCTTTATTCTACTTTCTGCCTCTAGTTACCTGTCTGCTCTAGATACTTCATGTAGTGGAATCAGACAATTTTGTCAATTTCACCTAGTATGATGCTTTCAAAGTTCATGCATGTTATAGTATGTGCCAGCATTTCATTACTCTTGAAGGGTAAATAATATTCCAAGATGTGATGAAATCTCATTTTATTTACACATCTGAAAGATAAGACACTTGGGCTTTTTCCACCTTTTGGCTATCATGAAAAGAATTGCTAGGAAGACTGATATACAGCGTCTATTTGAGACACTGCTTTCAATTATTTTGGTCCTCTATCTTGGAGTGGACCTATTGAATCTTAAGGTAATGTATGTTCAACTATGAGGAAACAAACTGTTTATCAAAGCAGCTGCTGCAACATTTTACATTCCTACCAGTAACTTCCATGAGTTCCAATTTCTATACATCATCACCAACACCTGCTATTTTTCATTTTAAATAATATTCATCTGAATGGGTGTGAATCAGTGGCATCTTGAGGGCATGAAAATTTGGAATTTTGCTGCATATAGTTTCAATTTTGAGAATGAAATTTGAGTAAAAAATTTTTATACTTAAATTGTGAAAAGTTAGAAATTCACTGTTTTTTTTTTTTCATAAAATTCTACCCCCAGGTTGCATAAAATTCTTTAAAAAGTAAGAATATACCATAGAACTACAAGTAGGTAGAGAAAGATAATATTCTAATGATCTGCCATTCAGCAATTTGTTTTGAGTTAACAACCTTCTCAATGCAGTCCACAGGCACTTCTGAAAACATATTTAATTGACAAATGTATGAAGCAGGAGTATTCTAATAGTCTCTAGTGAAATTGGTTCAATATTTTTGCATTAGTTTGAGCATTTTTATGATTTTAAGGATGGAAAAAAGCTTACAGAAAACCACATATACGCAAATGCTGTGGATATGAAAATATGCATAGAAAATGTTGCTTATTTTTATAAAACTTTTTTACAGCATATTAAGGCAAAACCAATGTTATTGCAATATTAAGGTTCAGAATTTCAGCAATCTAGGAAGGCCCCTAGAGAAACATTAATTCCAGCGAGGATCTCTAGCACTTGAGAAGACTTCCAGTGAGAAAAGATCACTCACACTGACTTTACTGAGAAAAATACTTAATGGGAGTAATTTTATAAAAGTGACTGTGCAGCATTCTTTAAAGGGAAACAAATACTCAGAATTGATTGACCTATAGAGATTCAGTCCTAGTGTCCTGAAATGAGTTAGAGGCAGAAAGCAATATTCCTATGAGATGAGAGGTAGGAAAGGATCATCCTCCATATGAGATGCTAGGTTCATAGAACTCTATTTGCAGTTACAAATAGAGTAACTGAACCTGACCAGACAGTGATCTAAAACAGCCTCCTTATGATAATAATGGGAAGTAGGCAAACATGAGATTGTCCCTTCCACCTGTGCAAAGCAGAAAGGGTAAGTATCTTCCCCTGGTTCACCCTACTCATTGCCAAAAGGTTAGTGTAGTGTAGACAATGAATGAGCTTTGGAGAGAGATTTTATAAAGTTCAAATCCTGGTTGTTTCCTTAGAAAATCCACTTAAATTTTTTAAACTTGAGTTTTATTTTTGATCACATTGGATTAAGCACATCTATCTCATAGGGTTGTTTGGAGAATAAATATTTAATAAGGGAGTTAACTTGCAACATGTCTCCTAGCAGGACTTCTGACATGTACCCAAAAGTCACTCATCAATCATGGCAGAGTTTCAGGAGCAGAGTCAATCAGGATATTCTCACCAGCAAGCATCCTGGGCGGTTATATCAACTCAACAGAGGGGTGGTAGAGGTGGGAATCACTTTGGACCCTGCTCCTTAAGGGTATACGCTATTCCCTCAGGAATTTCCTTTGTCAGTTTTATGGAATTCAGACACTTGGCAGCTGACTTTGTTTGCTTATAACACCCTCTCTTCCTTCCTCCCCTCTACTGCTACCAAGCTAACTTCCTCCCACCTGTCTGTGATGCCAGCAGCTCTGAGTTGCCAAGAGGCAAACAGAGAAGGTACATAGTTGAATGAAAGAGAAGAATAAATTAGGAAGGATAAGTGCAAAACCTGCCATCCTGACTAACTTGAGTCTTGATATGCCAGTATTCACTGGAAGAGTCCACTATCAGTCTGAAAGATAACTGCTGTACAAGTATTCACATAGAAAACCAGGCACTCACATGCTCAAGGTCACCCAGAAAAACATAAATAATAGTGGGAGACAGTTTTAGTTTGGCACCCTGGATGAACCCGAGGTTATACAAATGACTTCTTGCTCTTTAACCTCAGTCTAATTGTTTTTTTGAAGTGGTTAGTTCTTCTTTCAGATATTTATCATCTGATCAAAGAATGTACCTTGAGTTTTTTCAACATTTTAGGATTGAAGTTTCATTTCTCCTGAGTCACATTGGAAAGAGAACATGAATTCTTATTTGGCCTCATTGTAAACAAAGAAAATATTATCCCCCCAATCTCTCAGACTTAAAGTGGCTGATAGGACATTTGAGCTCTAACACAAAACAAAAACAGTCATCCCATTGGGTTTCCCAGATATTTGCTAGCAACTGGCTTAAAAGTTTCATTTGGAATTCTTGACTGATGAGTCTCCCTGACTGAGAATCAGTGCTTAGGTTAGAAAACAGTTTTCTTACTCGACCCTCCCACAATGCTTGGTCATCATCCATCTTAGTACCATGCTTGGTGTCTCCTAGATTCATTTACCATCAGAAATTGTCCTGAGCCGTATTTCCTACAGCAACTCCCCATATAAAACACAGATGAGAGGTGAATGGAATATTGCCTAACTTGAGACATAATGAATTGGGTCTACAAACTACTGCCTAAATGCTAGGGTATGACAAAGTGGAGACAGAGCATACTACTTTGTAAGTCCTCAGACAGTGGCTACAGAGGTAGACTACCTGGGCTAGCATGCAGGTCAACATCCTCATCCATGAGTCTTGGTGAACCACGCATGTGGAGTTCCTCAGAAGCGCCTCCCCAGGCTGAGACCACCCACTAGGCTGCAGAATCCAGTTCGAGCTGCTCCCTTGGACTGCTGCTGGCTCTGGCTCTACAGCGAACAGATCACTCCAGGGATAAGTAGGATGTTTGAAAAGCCTCATTCTTGTTTCTTAAATGTCTTCATGGATTGAAGGAACATTTAAAAATAAAAACAGACATTTGTTTCTCCACAGTGACCGTTCAAAATGGCATGGACCAGTCTCCCTGCAGTCATTTTTGAAATTTAAAATGCTTTTCATGTTGCTTTTTAAGCAGAAAAGAAATTTTGAGAATGAAGAAGATGAAGAGAATGAATTTGAAAAGCATTTAGCATTCCCACATCGTGACCCTGAATGCTAGTTCTCAGGGAGTGCTATCAAATAATCTCAGTCCAAGGGATGGAAGGGGTGGCCTCTACCTCATGGTATATATAAAAAGACCCACTTTGCACCTCAATTCTGGTTATCTTTGGGGTGAACTTTGGGGAAAATTAGGAAAGATAAATTTATCTTTGACATTTCCTGGACTGAGGCTCAGTGGAAAAGAACCTGGGCTTTAGATTCAGCTTCCTGGATTTTCATTCTGGTTCCAGCACTCATTAGCTGAGGGACATAAGATAATTATTTAAACCTGTTGAACCTCAATTTCTTCAGTGCTAACAGGAGGCATTATGATACCCTCTTTTGCAATCTTTCATTAAATAAGATATGGGACTGACATAACTAACAAGTGGGGGACACACAATGAATGAACATTGCTATCCCCTACTTCCTTATGCCCCTCCCCCTGTCCCAGATATGGAGATCTCTATCCACAGTCGACTTTCTGGACTTATTAGTTCTATTTGAGAGCATTCTCCAGTAAAATTCATACGCACAGTGGGTTGTGTCTGTAGAGTTCCATTTCTGTCAGGAAAGCTTAGCAAAGCTCTCCACTGAATTGTCCTATGCATGCCTATGTAGAACTCTGGATATAGCTCCCAGATCATCGAAATGGGTGCCAATGGGTCAATTCCTACTCCTTCCAGACAAAGTAGCATTTTACCTAAACCTTTCAGAAGAAGAATCTTAATCTAAAGTAAAGCGTGGGAGGGCAGGACATTCTGGCAAAGCAAAGTTAATTTAAGAATCCCTGTATAGGGCCATTTAGTCTTCACCCTTCGACTGAAGTACACTTGTGCCTCCCTTTGACCTTGGCATACAGAGCTGAGCCTTGGTTTTCTCACTCCTATACGAATGGTCACATGGTGGTCAGGTGGTAAGACTAATAATTCAGTGCGTGTGTGTGTCCTTGAGGTCTCTCTAACTCTATGCCCCTATTGATCCGACTGCACTGAGCCTGCAATACTGCATTCTCACCTGGATACTGAACCATACCCATGACCCAGGATGTTGGGATTTCCATAAAGAGAAGCTTTCAGGTTTGCATCTGTCTGGCACAGTAGTTGGCATTGTGCGGGCTGCTACCAGCTTCTAATTGGCCTCTCCCCTTCTACCTCTATCACCAAACTCTGCCCCTCACTTTCGGAAACCAAGCCCTTGTTTTGGTGACTGCATGGTCAGCTCAGATCTTTCATGCTTGATTTTTTAGTTCCTCCAAGGTGATTCTCAAGCTTCCCTTCCTTATAGTCAACTCTCCCTTCTTCACTTTCTTCAAGAGACTTTTCTGTCCCTAACTTCTACTCCTTCAATACAGAGCACACTTGGTGTGCGGCATTCTTGAATCACCAGAATCAATGAATCCATGGACCTGGTAGTGATGCCTTGTCCTAGCAGAAAAATGTACACGGATGCTGGAGAGGTAGCACAGACAGTGGGGTAAAGATTAGGGTGGCTAAACAGACAGACCCACAGTTGAGTTAGGCACAGCCATACTGCCTCAGCAACTGATTTATCCACCTTTCTCTGGTTTCCTTATCTCAAAAAATAGGACTAATAATATTTATTAGTTGGGTCATATAATAATATAAATATATATTGAGTTGCTGCAAGCATGAATCAGAGAATGATTATGAACTAATTAGCACAATACTAGACAGAATCAAGTCTTAAAAAATCTGGTGTTTGCATTTATGTTGACAAGAGGCTGTTTTCAACATAGACCTCCATGAAGACAAGAGGAGTTTCCACCTATGGACTTCAACTCATTCAGAAGATGCAAGAGACCATCATTCATATTTGTCAGTGATCTTGCACCCTGAAGTCTGAGAGGAAACTGGGAGCTCAGGGTTGACCAGCAGGATGAATGGTGAGTAAATCCCCAGGCTCTGTGGTACATGCAAGATGGTTACATATTAGCCAGGAAAGATGATTCCTTAGACCTAAAGATAGTGAGACTAGAACCTGGGATTCTGCTTTGGGGAGAACCCAAAACACAGAGAAAAAAATGAAACTTTGAGATCTTTGAAAACATGTTTCATAGTTCAGATATGTTCCCAGCTGTCTTTGGAAACTCACATCCTAAACGTCCAGAATTTAGCTATTATGGGAGCTCCAGAATATTTAGGTAGCTCAGATCCTAAATACAGAAGCTATCGGTTTTATTCAGCACACATTAAATCAAGCTTCTTACTCTATATTTTACTGTTTATGTCTTACTGTTCTGCAGCCCGAGGCGGAGAGGGACTGGCCCTCTAAGGTTGCCTTCTTTCCTGAGATAGCAAACACCTTACCGGAACTTGTCTTCCACATGCTAACCAAATCAGCCCGAATCCATAGCTACCTTATCTCCTTTTCTCAGGACCTGCAGACAGCACACCAGTCCTCTGGTCTACCTCACCCCTTTCAGTGCCAGACAACACCATCCCCAGAGAGAAGCCAGTTCAGTGACTCCAACCCATTCTAGAGTCTTCTTGGCCTGACCTGCAGCAGCTCCATCTCAATCTTTATCTACTGTCACCTAATCCCTCTGCCTTCTGGGATCCTCCCCACATCTTCTCTCCTCTGGGGTATTCTGAGGCACAAACTCTGCTTTCAGTCATTGTCATCTCTTTATCTGTCGGCCCTGCGGTTACTAAACAAGACCCCAGGCTCAGGTACATTTCAAACAACCTGAAAAAGGGCATTTTTTTAAATCAGAATTTTCCGGTTTTGGGGAAGATAAACTTGGGCAACAGTCTCAACAATTGAGACTTAGCTTCTTCATTTATGAAACTAACAATTATGACCTCATGGAATCATGGGGAGGATTTGCACATGTGACAATAGCCATTTTATGTTATGTTCTTGTTTATTTATTTTTTACACTAAATATTTTACATATATATATTTCACATCTTTGCATTCCCAGGGGGATCATCCACTACCTCCCCTTCCTGACCACTCCCTCCCATCTCACCTCCCCCCTCCCCCAGTTGTGTACTTTAGTTTGGTTGTTAGCTTGTTTGAACTTTTTCTCCTGACTTTTTGCTTGTTTTACATATATCCCATATATTAGTGAAACCATTTGGTTTCTGTCTTTTTCTTTCTGACTTGTTTCTGCTAATATATATGATTTCTTCTAGGTACATTCATGTTACCATAAATTCGTGAAATTTGTCATTTTTAATTGATGAGTAATACTCCATTTGTGTACATATATTGCATGTTTTTCCTCCAGTCATCAACAAGAAGTAGGTTGCTTCCATAACCTTGTAGTTGTAAATAGTGCTGCAATAAACATCTGAGTACAGGTGTTCCTTTATATAAGTATTGAGGTCTCTTTTGGTTAGAATCTCAGATGAACAATTGCTGGGTCATATGGTAGTTCCATTTTCATTTGCTTGAGAGTCATCCACACTGCTTTCCATAGTGGCTGGAACAGTTTACATTCCCTACATTCCCACCAGCAGTGTAAGAGTGTTCCTTGTTCCTTTCTCTCTAATCCATGCTAGCACTTGTTGCTCATTTTTTTTTTTATGTGGGCCATTCTTACTGGTGTAAGGTGGTATTTCATTATGCTTTTATATGATTTTTTATTTTCTAATTTTCATACAATGTTGGTGCTCTTTTATAGCTATTGTTCTTCTTAGGGATGGCCCTCCCTTCCCTAACCATCCCCGTCCCTCTATCCTACTACCGTTTCCCTCTGCATCCATCTGTCACTCTGTCATTCAATCTCCTCTCGCGGTGGATGACACCCATTTTAACTGGTGCTCAAGGAAGTCCTTTCAGCATATTTTTGCCCACCCCATTCACTCGTCATTTCTAGGTACCTATACACAAAATCCCATTATCACTTTTCTCTCCTAATTCATTCTGCAGTGAATTCTGCGATCTCTCCAAATGTGTTTGCAGTGGTGGTGCAGCTCTGTCATCAGTTCTCACTCTCTTTACTACTTGTGGCCTCCTCAGATCCCCCTCCTGTTGAGTATTCTGCTTGATTTCTGCCACAGTTGCTCAAAAACTATGCATTTTTTGTAAAATATCATTCTCTTAGGTCCTGCTGACATCCCTCAACTTTATCACGCAATTTTGTCTGCAAAAGGGGAGTACAGTGCTTTCTGCCAGCCAGCCAACAAAATTACATTTTTGGCAGGTAATTAGCCAAATAAACTTCCATAAGCTGCAGATCATTTATACAGCACTACAAATGCTGTGTGTGCCCCACCACCTACGCTCACCTAATAGGGACTGGGGACTAATAAATGCTGAAGTGGAGAGAAATTTCCTAACATCAGGAAGCCAATGCTTCCACCAAACTGAAGTCACTGAGAGGATCTACAGAGAGAAAGATGATCAGAAAAACTGATTGTGGCAAAGGGTGGGGTCATGGCTGAGACTTGTGGTGAGGAGATGATTTCAAGAGACAGAGTCAACCCTGAGTTGGTGCAGGTGCTCCAGAAGACAGACTAAGAGAGAAGGAGCACTCGGAAGAGCTGTGCAGAAAGAGCTGGCACGGGGGGCTCAGAAGGGTAAGGAGACCACTGATCTAGGGCAGATCAGACTTAGTTGAGAACTTGGGCCATCTCCCCCTGCTAAGGGGCTTCTATAAACAGACACAGCTGATTCTATCGCATGCTTGTGACAGTCACTGAAAGTATTCTTTTCAAAGAATTTTATCAACTGAGAATTACATAAAGGGGTTATTATCAATTGCAGAGTTCTTGTGCCTTTGTCTCTTGTAGAAGAATGAACTATGAATATTGAAAGTAACTGCATAGACTGCAGATGAAGAAGCAGATTCACTAGCTGCTAATCAGGGCAGTACTATTTGCTCTCTGTGTGAACTTGAGCCAGTGGCCTGACCTCTTGAATCCTCAGCTTCCTCTTACAAAGCAAATAGAATAGTAGCATCCCATAGCACTAGGTGGTTGTAAAGGTTAGTGGAGGTCTGCAAAGCAATCTCCTCGCATGAGGGCTGGCGCATAGGCAATATTCAACAATTGTCATTGGCTAAGATTTGCTCCTATTCCTCATGTTCCTGGACTTTCCCAGAAGTTTGAAGTTTCTGCTACCTAGACAAGACTTCTCTAGGTGTGGCTGGGGCGGTTGACTTCAATGGGAGGGACTGAGCCTGACTAGGAAATCCCCGCGTGGCTGCACAGGGTCGAAGGCCACTGTTCCATTCTCACACCGCATTTGATGTTGTTTTAGGTCTTGGATCAGAGTCAAAGATGGACTATTCTGGATGTTATCAGACTCTTGGACCTACTGAAAAATTTAGTGTTGAATGGACTCCACACCTTGTCTTTGGTAATTATTACCAAATTAACAATTAGAGAACCGTTGTTCGTGTGTGTGTTAGTATGTACAAAGCCTGAAATTTCTCTGCACAAATTTACTTAAGTCTTTTGATGGTGAACATGAAGACTGACATTATTTATTTTTATTTACTTACTCACTTCTTTGTAGAAACAATCTCCCTATTGTACATGTCTTAAATGAGGGTGACAGCCAATAAAGCATTCAACTCAATAGAGTGTAAGAAAATCCTTTGTACTAACCTACATTGAGGTCTCTCCAAGCTGTGAAAATATGAAGAAAAATAAAGTGAAATTCTCTCTGGTTTTAAAAGATTGCTGTGCACTCTAGTATTCCATAGTTGTGGAACACAGATCTTGAATTTCCCTAGCAATCAAAAAGAGAGGTTCCTAAAAATTCTCATTAATCCTTTTCCTGCCTTTTTTAGTTGCTGAATAGCAATAATATCACTCCCTTTGCACACTTTTAGCTGATAGAAAACAACCACTGTTACTTGTTTGGGAGAATAGTCTTGTTAGTGGAGTCCCCCACCAAATATAATTTGTTGTGTATCTATGACTAAGAATTCCTGGAATCTAGGGAGCAGAATAAAGTCAGGGGACCAGGATAAATATTAATTCACTCCCAACTTCCTGTACTGTATGACCAATTATGAAAGAAAATCAGACTTCACTAATGTCAAGATAAAAGATGAGAAGAGGATTGGATTTGGGGTGTACCTGGTATGAATCTATAATGAAAACCTTTGTATTCTAGTGACCAAGTTACCACACATGTACAAAACCCACACAAATAGCCAAAGTTCTCCTGATCCAAAGGAGAGAGAATGGAGGGGATCTGCACTCCTCAGACTTTAAATTTTACTACAAAGCCATACTAATTAAGACAGCATGGTACTGGAACAAAATCAGACACACAGACAAATAAGATAAATGCATTAATAAGCTTTGGACACTAGCAACTGTATCACATAAGGGACTGTTAAGCTGGTTTTAACTATTGATAATGTTACTTTGTAGAAATCTAGTTGATGAGAGAATTGGTAATACAATTTAATAGTGGATTCTATATATTCTCTAATATTCCCAAAATGAAAATAGTTGCTGTTCTCTGAATATTTATGACAAGTTGAAAATATTAAAAACCCCTACTTATTGATTTTGAAAAACTGACATCTATAGAAAAATCAAAAACTAGTACCATGAAAAGTCATCCATTCTTCACCAGTATTCTGAAATTGATGACATTTTATCAACTTGTGTGCTCCCTCTTTCTGTCTTTTATTTATGTTTAATTAAAATATGTGGAAGTAAATACCTGATATCATGGCACCTCACTTCTAAATATGCGAGCTCTTTTTTCCTCAGAATATAGTCGAGCTCTTTTTCCCTCAGAATATAGTCATTTACTAGTTAAATTAAATACTATTATCTCCATGAGGGAATTATCACTTATCCTATGTTACCTAGTGTGTTAATGAAACTGGGCTCCCAATATGGGCAGTATTGAAGCTGGGACCCCAGTATAGGCAGCATTAAAATTTAGGCACTGATTCCATTTAGCTGTGTCTAAAAAACACAGAGGTAAAAGAGGCCTAAACAGGATAAGGGGACTTTTACTTTGTTGCAAATTCTAGGTGTGGACATAGAAGAGAGAATGCATCACTTAGAAGGTGTTTAAGGGGACACTGGAGACTTTGGTTTTTAGAAAGAGAAGAAAAAAAAAGAGATAAAAGGGAAAGGACCAGAGACAGGTGGAAGAGAGACTTTTGGGGACAGGAGAGACGATAATGGCAGGTGGGTAAAGAGTAGCCCGAGTGGTCAGGCTGGGCAGAAACCCCCTGGAAGAGTGAGCTGGAGGTGGTTAGAAACCATGGTGGCTGGCAGAAGAGTGGCCAGTGTGGAGAGTGTGGCACCGCAGCAAGGTGGCATAGTGAAATGGTATCTGGATATGGCCAGGGATGTGGAAAGCTGATTTATGCATCAGCAATTGTGGAAAAAGTTTGAAGCAGCTCAGAGAAACGGAGCAGCTTGGAACACTGGAGAGAGAAGAAGCGAAGAGAAGACACTGGAGAAAGACTGATCTTTGCTGAGTGCCTGCTTCAGGTTTGGAGGGGCAAAGGGCACCATCTTGAGCATGTGTCTTTGGGACCTTTGGGACTGAAAATGGTGACTGGAGTAAGATAACTGCCTACCATCTGTGGTTTTAAGGACTTTTGATTTCCCTTAATATTTCCTTGTAAATAAACCCTGTTGTTAAACTGCATTTGACTGGCAACTGCTATGCGTGGGTAGTACGAACCTGAGGGAACCTAGGTGACAGAAGTTGCATTATAAATGTGGCATGTTGGTTGGGGGCTACTGTCCCATTTGGACCCAATTTCACTCACTGCCTTTAACTTTCCCCATTGTCCTCAAGGTATATTTTATAGACACTTTTGAAAAGTCCCAAATCCAATCTAGTTATCACTGAATTTGGTCCTCATTTCCTTAGCTTTCTTTGACTTGCAAAATCCCCACTGCAATTCTGCCTGTTCTTTTCATAACACTGGTGTTTCCAAGTGTCTGGAAGCTGCCTGTACTCTAATTTTTCACTGACACTTGATAATTACATTTTCAGCACTTTTGTCAAAATTTCTACATGAGGAATACATGTATAAGGAAATGGAAAATGAAATAGAATGAATCCTTATTTAGTATATCCTAATTTAGAGTATTAAAAACATGAAGACAACTTTTTTTTTGTCTCCGCAAAAGCCTTTTGAAGACTGACTTTAACAGTGCCTATCAGCCTCATGTCTGACAGGTGTTCTTCCAGTCTCCCCCTGCACAGAATGGAACCAGGATTTTTGAGGTCTTGGTCCCAGTGGACAGAAGAAGAAAGATGAGGCAAAAATAGTAGCTATGGGACCTGCTAGGAGACAGGATGGTGGATATAATGAATAGGGTAAATCAATACCTGGTCAAGTTGTGTATTCACACACCATGCTGAGGAACTGACACATAGTTCAGGTGACCCTGTACCCTTATGCTACAGTGCCTTGCTTTCCCTCCATCTTCAAGCTTTTGTTCAGCTCTAATCACCAATTTTCCCACAGTCCTTCACTTTTGCCTCAGTAACAATGCTATATATTTGGACAGAAGTTAATCCTCAAAGTATTAAAGTTCTTGAGCTTATTTCTTCTACACATGAGATGAACAAATAGTAATCTTATTAGTCCCGTGAAGAGATGTGGCATGTGAGTCTCTGAGGTTTTAAGTAAATTGGACTAGGACTTTCTACTCCTACTCATATGTCCTTTCTTCTTTACTCTCACTACTGAGTCACTCTTTAAAACTACTCCAAAATCATTCCTTCTGAAGACATCAGGGATGAGCCATGAAGGAGGCAGCTTCTGCAATCCCATCTCTTTGTTCTCACTCTTCTCAGGGAGATTTATCTATGTAAGGTGTTCTCTTCCTAAGCTCCTATGTAAAGTCCCATGAGGTCTCTTGCAAATATGGCCAGCTTATTAGTGACAATTAGTGTTTATTCCCAACTGTATAGTTTCACACACACACACACACACACCCGAGAGAGAGAGACAGAGAGACAGAGAGAGACTCAACAGGTTCCTTTATTTTCACATTCCTGAAAGGAAGAATTTTAATAATTCTACTTAGCTGGACATTTTTCTGTGCAGCCACTTACCTTGAATGCTAATACTTGGTACATGAGCTATGAATCACTTAGATTTATAAGATTCGACTCTTTCTTCATGGAACAAATTACCCTAGCTTTTTAAAAAAGTATTTATTTTTTTTATTTAATTTTACATTGTTATCTGTCTTGGGGTACTCTCACCAGCTTGTCATCCATGAACCATCATCTTAGTCTTTTGTGCCCCTCCATCCTAGCTTTTAATGGTCAGTGGTGAGAATATATGTTTTTAAACAGACATTTTTCTGTTAGACAAATATCCACATCCAAGTAGAAACATAACAGGATCTTCAGTCCTGGCATGATGCTTTCTAGCCACAAGTCTCATCTTATGTTGGGCATGGAGGAGAGAGTTTAGGGTCATAAGGTCAAAGTGATCATATTTACTAAGCTCTAGATTGTTCCATTGGCACTTGTTCAAATTCTGAGTAAGAAGAGAAGATGGTGATGACAATTTCAGGGGAAAGAAAAGTAGCAAAACTCTCTGTTCCCATGGGGAAAGGGAACCACAGACCAACATTTTCTAACAATTTAAAACCCACAACCTTACAGTTTCTGAACAAACTGCCAGGGTGTCTGCAGCACAGTCAGAAATAGAAGGCAGGTGCTGTGCTGATCCTCTGTGAGTGTCACCACCCAAGACCCAAAATGGATGCAGCCGGTTCTTCCCATGAATCCTCACCACTCTACAATAGCCATACCCAGAAGACTGAGTGAACCGGTACTGATCTCCTGTGTGTGATTCCGTTTGGCCATGGGAAAGTCTTTCAATGTCTGACACTTCTTCCCCACCACCTTATCTGCTGCATGTTTGCTACCGAATCCAGGGTCATTTTTGTGAGTGCAGGTACCCCTGCAATTAGAATAATTGCAGAGCAGACTATGTTGTCAAATGATCAGATCAGGATTTTGCTTGCTAGATATGAGAAGAAAGGAAATGTCCACCTCTTGGACATAGGGGCCTGGAATAGATGAAGTTGTTGCACATTTCATTATGTTCAATGTAGAAAGCAGAGAATGAAACAGTTGGTTCAACAGGTATTTATGGAAGAGATGTCTCATGTCTGCTGACAGGCAGTGAGAATTTAGAGATTCAGACGAATTTCTACTTCCTGCTTCTGGCCCTAGAATGGCTATCATTGTTGAACATCCTGACAGCATTTTATATTTTCCAGATACTTCCCTGCTTTTCACAGTAAATACTAGACACTCTTCCCCTTTATTCTCATCAAAATTACGCTCTTAATAGGAAGGAAGCTTGCTTTTTAGACTAGCCATTTGATCTGCACCTGAACTTGGATAAAATCACCTCTTGGGTAGTAGTGTTCAGAAAAAAAAAATCCAGCTCTCTGCTCCTCATCAATTTCACCAACTTCCTCTAGTCTGTCTTTATGTCTACTTCCTATATCTCTCTATTAGCATATGTACTCCACTAAAAATGTCTTCCTAGGATTCTGGACAGTTACTATTCAGGGTTTTGTAAAGTATGCCCATAGTGATGTTTCCTAACCATTGGTCTCATCCTGTTTTATGATGGAGGAGAGAATGTAGCATTACAGAGCCAGGGCTCCAATCACAAAGAACCACCAGGAGAGAGAAGGAAGGTTGCTCTGTTAGCCTCAGCAAAGACACCCAAGCTCCACAAAGGAATGGCCTTTCCATTTTCAGCAAAGACCAGAGTCTATGGAATAGTCATGCAAAAAAATTCTTTTGCCTGAAGGATCTTCTCTCAGTTGTCTCCAAATATAAACACATGACCTGTGTGAGAAGAGGCAGTAACTTCTCTTTGCCATGTGGGATCTGGTGGCCTTCTATGGGTTATTCTACTGAATCATAAGCTTTTCAAGTGCTTAGAATCACTGCTTCCTGGAGAACCCTGGTGTGCCTATTAAAACAGAACAAACACAGACATGCACGCAGTCCAGGAACATCTCCATCATCAGGGACATATAATAGAGTCTCTTCTGAGACTTAAAACTGATTCAGTCTACAATGGTCCTTCTGAACCTCTAAACCATATGAAGTGATGGGTCGATACTGACACTAAAAAAAATGCCCATCTCCATGCTGTAGTGTTTTTAAATGTGCCTTTCTCTGCTGACAATGGTGATCTTTCTGTGAGCACTCCATTTAAAATGAGTGGATTCTAAGCAGCTGGATGATACTCCAAATTTCTGTAAGACATCTGTCAACCACTTTAAATTAAGAGCAATTTTCTAGTTACTCCCCTCCCCCTTTTTGTTTTTTATTTGTCATCTCAGTTTGAAGTATTTTGTGCATGTCAGGGAAGGTGAGGGAGCAGCTGAATATGAATTGAAGACACTTGGACTATTTTCTCTGGCAAAATTTCATTTGGTTCAGGTCAGTGACTGGCACCTGTTTTTCTGGAGAATTTGCATGAACAACACAGCGATGGATTTATTCCATACCTACCGTCAACACATTGTCTCAAACAAAATGCCCACAGGGAGGGTCCCTCCTCATTTGTCATCTGGGGCCTGTCTGCTCTTCTGGTTACTCAGAAGGCCATCTGGCTACTTAATAAAACCGGTCCATCTCTAGGGTCTGTTCAGTGATGCTGGCATGTGGGATTTTGCCATCTCATGGTTTCCCAAGAACCGTTTGATGCACATACTGTGTGCTCCACAGAACATGTGCCTCTGCTGTTTTCTACTCCTTTGCTCTGAGTTTTGGAAAGTGGATGTCAGAGCCTGAGTGTGTGTGATTGCACTGAGTAATTAAAGAGGGGGGAAGGTAGCATATTGGCTGGTCATTTTCGAGCATGTGGAAAGCAGAATCTGTACTTCATGTTCCTCTGCTCTTAACATGAACAAGACTCGGGGTGGAGAGGCAGTTAGCTGAGGGGTGAGTAAATGGTTCCGAGGACACTGCACAAAACCTGTTCAGGTTCATTCAGGGAATGTCCATGCACATTCCCTTCCACTAAGGATGGGTGGCACCCTGTCTTCTTGGCCCAATTTATTCAACATTTCTCAAAGCATTTGGGACACTGTGAATATAAGACCAACATTTTCTAACCCTCAATGAACTTCCTTTCTGGTGGGAAATGCATACCAGATAAAGCAACAAGTTTACAAATACATGAGCCAGACAAGTCTCCAAGGTACTGTTAGAGGCCATGACCAATCCTCTCCTCCCATTCTATATGTCCACTTGACATTTGCCTTCTACACCAAGGCATGTTTCCTGCCTCCCTTCCTGGGCTTATTCATGGTCAAGAGGCAGCTGGAGAAGCCAGAGCACTCTTTGATAGCCTGAGTCAGCACCAGGTTGGAATCAGTGTCTACATGTTCCATTTTCTTCACCATTCAGAGTAAACTCTGAGGTGTGTTTCATATTATGTTTAGGGAAAATTATGCAAATCACAAGATGGGTAAAAGAGATAATGGGATGTTCTTCCAGGGGATGTTCAATTTCAAGTGGATGCCAGAACTCTCTGTTCGGGCTGTTCTCAAAGCACTGTCTATTGATAAAGGTAGACAACTCTGGTTGCCTCTACCATGCAGCCTATAAACCCACGCAGACACAGGCTACCCGAAGATACAGAAACTGAAGCCAACATTTCCCACTTACAACAGAGTCAATGCTTTTGGTCAGCAGCAAATAAATCAAAATGCTATTAAACTTGTTGTACTTTCTTGCTGGCTTCTTTAATAATTGATGAGCTGGACAAAATACTGATGGGTTCACGCTGTCTGCAAAAGAGAGGTGATACCATCTGAGAATCCTCTTCAGTCCTCCTTTCAGATCTACTCTGAGCTCTTTAGTTTCCTTTCTTTTGCTGATTTTGTCATCATTTCTTATCTTATTTTCCTGGGATTGTCCCCTGAGCTTCTTCACCTCAAAGTCCACGTCAGGGGGATGCAAGATGACATGGAAGTCCTACTTCCTGCCTTCCAGGAGCAACAGAGCATGGTCTCCCTGCCTTCTCCTTAAATACCCACAGAGGTTCATGACCCACTTGGTGAGAAAAGGAGAAAAGTGCTCACTGCAGAAAATGAGAGGAGGAGACAAAAAAGGTGTTGCAGTGGAGCAGGGGAGAGAAACAGAAGATGTTGTCATGCTCTCTAGTCTCTATACCCCTGAAATCATCCATGAAGTTACCAAGCTTAAGACATACCTAGAAGTAACACACTTCTGCCTCAAAGGGGAGCAAAGTTTTTGTCCAGTGATGGTATAGGGTGAGAACCCAAATATCAGGAATGAAGAGACTGAGAAATGAATGATGAAGGAATATTTCTCTGGGAACCATAAGTCCAGTGAAATTTTGAAGAACAGGAGGGTCCTAGTAAATAAAAATATGATATTTCAGTTGGTTTCTGTCCATTCATTTTTCTTTTCAATTTACTTTAAGATGCTAGAACAGGGCTATTATCTCTCCTGTTCTTGTGCAGACCTGGTACACAATCTTTACTGAATTACACTGAACAATCAGGGATCAGGAGCTAGTGGTGTTCACAGATGCTATTAATGTGAACAAACTAATAAGGAAACAACATTTGCATAGAGTATCTACAAGCTGATGCTGGGCTTGACAAGGCATTATGATAAGGCAATAACTGAAAATGCAAGATAAATTTAGAGGGGGAAAAAGTGTACTGGTTTTGCCATACAAACCAGGACAGGTCACTTTTAAGGTAAAGGTTCGAAAAGATCCTAGAATTTTCTGAAAATCGTTTGTCAGCAGGGGAAGCTGGTAGAAAGGATTGTGATATCTGCATATCAAAGTGAAACTTTAGAGGAAGTTTGTTTTATTTGTTAAGGCAAAGCAGTACCAGCCCAATTTATGTAAGCAGTGAGTCAATTATAAGTGAAATAGAAACAGCGCCCAAGCAGCATGGTTTACCACTTTAAAACTGGAATTACAGCTCTTCAACCTATTTTACTCATTCTGCTCCTCTGTGTGACAAACTATTACCAAGTTGGAATTTCTCCCCTGTCTACCTTAGAAGAAAAGACTGACTAGAGAACATCAGAACCAATGGAAGATCTTCTAGATCTCCTTAACAATATTTGCAGTGGAATAAAACATCCTCAGCAATGAAGGAACATTTTGACTTAAAAACCTATTAACTCCTACTGTGGATTTAAAGAGCCAATGTTACCATTTGGGAAAATAAAGTGTACTTGAGAATTGAAAAATGTTCCACAGACTAATGGATGAGTAATGCAAGGAAGAAATTATCTTTTCTCGGTCACTTTCTACTTTATTACAGGTTTATTTTTATTAATCTTAGGACACCAGGGAAAGTAGCAAGATTATAGTCCCCAACTCATGGTAATATATGATAGTTCTAGTTTCAAGAGCATCTTAGTTCTAGTGAATACTTTCTCCAAAATTTAAGTGAATGGTCAGAAAATATAAGCAGCTGATATGTTATGGTCATTTGGAACTTTCAAGATCCCTGAGACCTGAGGAAATAAAAATAGCTTAGTGCACCATTTCCTAGCTTAGGGTCTAGGAGAAAGTAACAGTCTATTAGTCATTTTTAAATGACGAACACCTTAGCCTTGAATTTGTTAGCTCTGAACCTGGAAAACCTGATCTGAATACCTTTATTTCAATATAGTCCTTGGACTTGCATGTAGATATCTGGAAGGCATCCATCTTCATTATCAAATGAAGATGCTTTTCATCAGGAGATAGTCCATCTTACCTGGTACCAGACCCTCACATAGTCACCTTCACTTAGCCCTTGAATAGCTAAGGTCTTCTCATTTTTGGGTATTTGCATGTGCATTTTTTTTTCCTGCTGCCTTGAACTTGATCTCTCCACTAGTTCATTTTGAGCAGTGGCAATCCATGGAGAAAACTCTGCTAAGATAATTCTTCCCTCTGTGTTCTCTCATCTTCCTTTTATAGTCTTGTGACACTGAAACTTGGGCTATTTGTATGCATGTTCAATTCCTCCAGCAGCTGCATTAAAGCTATGTCTACTTTCATTTGTTTGTTTGTTTGTTTGTTTTATTAAAGCTGCATCTGTTTTTCCTCAGCATCCTTAGACCCTAGCATGGTGCTCAGCACTGAGAGAATAGAATACTCAAATACTGGTGAAGTGAATGGCTTGATGAGGATCCTATTCACCTTCCCACCCTCCTGTTGTTGGAGGCCTTGAGAGTTTCCCCAGCCTTTGTCTTCCAACCCCAACCTCTCTTCCCTGAAGCTGCTCACTGTGGACCTTTCTCTTGTGGTTTCTTCTAAATCCTTTGTCCAAATGTTCTCTGACTTCCTTTTCTCTACCATCAGCATCTTTTCCCCTTTGCTTCAGGAAACAGTGTTTAAGCTGAGAGTAATTGGTCAGGTAAATATCATGCAGACAGTGAATTTAATTCTCCTGTGATTCAGAGAAAATGCTAGCAATTTCCATCTTCTTGCCCACCCAACCCTCTGATATGAGAGTCTAAGAATCCTCTTCCCAGAGAAACAATTTTCAGATCCATCCATTACTTTGCTAGTTGCTCCAGAAGCCATTCCTATCCTTTATTTGTTGTAGGAATGTGATGAGTCATTGCAATCATTACTCACAATCTTTTTCCTAGTGGCTCCCTTAGGGAATTCCCTTAGGGAAATAAAGAAATTCACTACTAGCTAATGAATTAAAACTTAAACATATACAAATATTCAATGAGTTAAAATCCAAAGGTTGCATCCAACAAATTCTCTAGACAAAAGCACAGAAGTGGAAGAACTAGTACCACTAGTCAGAGCCCAGCCCTCTCATCTACAGGTGCAACTTGCCCTAAATTCTAGTAGACAATCTAACTTCCTAAGAGCTTCTTAATCATTGTTACTAATATCATGAGCAGCAAGGAAAATAGAGCTGTCGCTCTTCATCACTGCAAGAGCAGATCTGATCAACCTATATTATTATGGAGAACAGCTATGGGTCCATCTGAATGTCAGCATTGAGCTCTAAGCCATCTGGTATTCTCATTAAGCATACAGAATGGAATTCATCATGTTCCTTTCTTTTCTGCTTGACTCTCTGGCAGGGTTATGCTCTTATGCAATGAGGGAATGAGATGGGGTGGGAGGAAGAGGCACATGCCTACTGTATTTATGTAAAAGGCCATTCTTCACTCAGCAGTCCAGTGCTGGAGCTGAATCATATAAACACTGAGCTATCTTGGAAGGTGGAAAAACCATTGCAACTGATAAGCAACTCTGTTTTCACAAATGCAGAAATGTATCAGTGTTTGACTAAAAGTTGCTGGAATAATTTTTATCTTATTCCAACATCCTGAAGTGCATATTGAACAAGGCATGATGAAATATGCAATCATTCTTTTTTTAATATTTGATTTTTTTATGGTATCATTAGTAGGTAACAGGTTAAGTATGTGGCATGGTGAAAAAACAGGCCAAGTCTCCGAGTCTAACTTTGCCTCTTTTATTCAGTTGTCCATCCTCCTTTTGATTTACCTGACTACTTTTTGAGAATGTCATTTAGTTTATTCCCTTCATCTCTCATATTTACTAAAAGCAGGAAGATCTTCATCAAGTTCAAGTTCAGCCTTTAGAGATGTTTTCCATGTGACATGATTGATTGTATTGCAAATGGACTGTCCTCCCCTAGTGATGCTGAAATGAGCATCAGTAATGGCCAGATGCTATTAATGCTGAGTTTTCCTTCTTGAACTCTGTAGAGCATTTGGGGGGGGGGGCAACAATGTCCATTTATTAATCAAGCATCACCTGATGATTTACTCTTGAGAGCTTTAAGGCATGTTGGTAGCTGGAGAAAACCCATCCTGACTGATTAACAACTATTTATCTGTTTAAATGGAAATTTCATTTGTGGTGCATAATGATATTTCTCTAAATCTGGTATTCTTTGAAAATATATTAATTGCCATTAATAAAAACATACTAATCACCAATAAATATATTGATTCATTGTCATATTGAGATTTGCTTTATCAGTAGATACACTTGAAATGATTACTTCTGGCAAGATATGATGCTTAAACTACCTCCTGTTAAATTATCAACTGTGAAAATCAATTTACTGGTGTCCTGAAATGGTAATGATGGTGTTTTCTGACTTTATTTTGCATATTGCTATAGATTCAGGAATTTTCATAGATTAAATGTCAACTATGAAGAGTATTTTTTGATGCTCAAATTGCACATCTTTGGCCATTTGTAGCTGCAACATCCTGGATTCTGTTTTCATTTGATGGGATCTCGTTAATTTGTAAAAGGATGTTTTGCTGATCATCTTATGTTCCCTTTGCCTCAAAGCAGGAAACAAGTATCTTTTCAATAAAATCTGTCTCCTCTTAGGAGACAATATTATTAAAATATAAAAACTTGGCATCAGGGGTATAGATGTTCCCAGGGTGACTTTCTTTCTAGCCAATTTCAGTGCTATACAACTAGCAACATGTATTTTAACTGCTAGTTCATATTGATATTTCCAATTCCTTTTAAATGCATTTTGCTAACTTTCATAATAGAAAATTTTAACTCTGACACCAACAAAATCTATTATTTGATTTACATAAATAAATAGAAAACCATTTGAAAATAGCAATACGAGATAAAACTGCTAAAAGTATTTTAACATTTATTTGTGTATTTTGTATACAGAATATATCCTGCTTAAAAATTCAACACTACCCATTTTCCTCTAACCCCTAGAGCTCATCATTTTTATGAAATATTTTTCATACTGCTAAAAAATAAGAGATGTCTAGGAGAACGTGTTTTAAAAAATACCCTTTCGGGTTTCCGGTACATTACATTAGTAGAGGTCTCGGACGTCTGCACTCTCTCTTGTGGTGGGTATGCTGGAGTGACTTTCTGGGGTATGCTGGGATGACTTGGCGATACCCCATCTGCAGCCCTGGGACTCCTCCTCATTGGGGAGACTGGTAATCTGCTGGAGTGCTGGCTGGTGGGAGGGGGTCCCCCCCCCTGGTTCATTCTCACATTAGTCATTCTTCATTTTGAATGAGAAAAGCAGCAACCCAGATGTACTGGAGGAGAGAAATAAATATATAAAGGCCCTGAACAAACCCATCATTTCCCCAAAAAGATGATGGTCAGAATTTCGAGACACAAGACTCGGTAAGAGGAGAGCAAGGATTACCACCAAGTAACACCAACAGCTGGTGCTGGAGCTAAACTCCCCATCCAGAGATACTCTCAACACAGCAAGGAGTCCTCCAATCCCAAGGGGGGAGGGAAACCCAAAGGATTGGCAGTGACCCATGAAAAACGCAAACCATGAAAGATGACAAGCCAGACTAACCACTTGATGAGGGGATCAATTGCCCCCACCTGGGATTTCCACTGCGGCCCATGGCTGGGAAATGGTCTCCCAAAACCAGATGCCAGAGCTACAAGGCCAAGAAGTAGCCTCCTGACACAAGCATTGAGATGAATGGAAGAGACAGCCAGTAACAACAAGGAGACACTGAAACCAGAGACCATAAGTGTCCGGAGAAAAAGAGACCATCTCCTCCACCACAGGAAAGTCCACAATGAAGAAGCTGGAAGAACCAGTGCTTTTCATGGAGATCTGGTCAACCTGGTCTGCAGTCCCCCAGGAACGAGGGACTTCAGCCAGGAGGATACTGCTCCAGAAAAAGAAAACAAGGATATCAATGGATCAATCATTGATCAACACTGACACTAAGAGAGAAACTAGAATGACTGGGGGGTGGGGGCGGGTGGCAAGGAAAGGGGAAGGGGGAGGATCATGCCTATAAACATGAGTTATGTAAGAAAACAATAAGAAAAATTAAAAATAATATAAAAAATTCTTTTGTATTTATAAGCAACCTCCAATGTCTATTCTTATTATTCCATTTGTACACACAACTAGTTGCACAAGTCTTAATTGTTCTCCAACTTTTTGACAATCTAATATGTCCTGGAGATTTTTCCATCTTACTGCACAGGCATCTAAAATGTTGATCTATTTCTTTTTCTTTGTCACTGCCCGTTACTACGTTCTGAAAAGTGCATAATACTTTATTCAACCAAATACACTATTGTGATCACTTGGGTGGTTTCCAATGTTTTTCTATTACAAACAGTGTCACAATGGATAACCTTCTCTATATATCATTTTGTATGTGTACAAGGGTGTCTGTAGGCAAGATTTTTAGCAGTGAGATTTCTGAGGCAAAGGGTAAAGGCTTCTGTAATTTTGATAAATCTTATGAGTTCCATCCTTCAAGGTTATTCAGGTAATTTCAGTTTTCCACTTTCACCTACACTGTGTTAGAAGCATCTTCTCTATGACCTTACTGACAAAACCTGCTACTTATATTTTTTTCCTCAAAACTTGTAAGGGTAAAATGCTATCAAAATATTAATTTGTATTTTTCTTAATTTGAAATGAGACTAAAGAGTTTTTCATCTGGATCTCCTGTAGCACTTTTTTGTGTTGTAGGACATTTTCTTGCCAATTTTTTGGTATTATCATTGATTTCTAAATGCTTTTTAAAAATCCTTCCTTCATCTGTGTTATAATGTACAAATACTTTTCCAAGTTTTGACTGCTTATGGTGTGTGCTTTCATGCTGAATTTAAAAAGTAATATACACGGTTAAATTTATAGTCATTTTTAATGATCTGGATTTCTAATTACTCTAACCATCTTGTAAATATACAAGACCACAATTCTAATATGTGTTAATAAAATCTGAAAAAAAAAGATTGATTTCATGTTTGATTTTTGCTTGAAACCTTTATCATCAGAATTACTCTATGCATTCTGTGATGTCGTAAAAGAAAGTGATATGCAAATCTAATTCTGTGACTTAGAAAAGCAAAGGAATCCTAGGAGAGTGCTGTGTCTCATTCAAATGATATGAATAATAAGAAGCTTTATAGAAAGACCTATAGGTGTTTATAGAAGGGGTGATGAGACATAGAAGGAGAATTCACTGATTCTGAATGTGCACACTGCTCCAGATGCCTCATGCTCTTCTCCCTTGATTTCTGTGACCTTACTCTCTGCTCATTCCCTTCAAACTTCTCTTGCTAGCCTTTCTCAGACTAACCATCTATGCATTCTCCCTGGGTAATCTCATCCACTCCAAAAACTTCTCAGACTGTATCTCTAGGCCAGATCTCATTTTGGAGAAACCTAATTCTTCTCATTTGTACAATGCCCCATCTGAATGTTCCTGGGTTCCTCTAAATTTACATGTGAATCAACCAAACGTGTCATTTTCCTGCTTTTTAAAAAGATATTTTCTTATCCAAGTTAAGATTACCACCATCAATACCATCACCAAAGTCTCCAGCTTGGGGACAGCTGAAATCTTTCACCCTACTGTTATTCAATTCTCCAACAGAGAAGTCAGTTCTCAGGAGAATTGTTACTCAATATGTCTTTCTTATTCTCAAAATCTTCTCTTCCTCTAAGATTTCCTCCCCACAACATACCTTATTTCCTCCTCATTGTCCATGCAAATCTTAATGTGGCATTGATTTTAAAATGATGTCATGGCTTCTCATTGTCCACACAAACAAACCAAACTTCTTCAACTCTTCAACTCATATAGATAATAATGACTCTATATCCACTTTATGTCATGTTTGCCACCGTTTCAGTCCTCTACTATGTTATCATATGTCACATATGTTATTCTATTATTCAGTTCTCACAATAACTCCTTGATGGAAGTACTTTTATTTTGTCTATTTCTACTTAGTAACTGGGGAACTTGCACCAAAGCATGGTCAGTAAAAAGGATATGCGCTGAGGGCTCAAGTGAAAAGGATATAAGCTGAAGGGTAGTTATTTTCCGTCACTGATGCCCCCTTGCTGACTTTTCTGATTTCATCTTCAGTCATTCTCTTCCATCTTCAGAACTTCTATTTCCATAGCACTACTTTCTGATATTATCATATTATTCCTTACTTTTTTATCTGTATATGTGGGTCCCAACATTCTTCCTCTCTGATCTCCTCTGATAACCAAAGAACTGTTACACATTCCTTTATCTGAGAAGCAGTCCACCATGTTTCCACCATTTCATGAGGTAGAGTCAATTAAAATTTACAACATGGTTTCAATATGTCCTTATTTATCTCTACAAGCATGATACCACTAGGTGTTTCTAGTATGCCATTCCTCATAGTATCTTGCACCAATGTTGCATGTAGTTTCTTTTCTAATAAACTCTAAACTCTCTGAGGGCAACAACTATATCCCAATAAATGTATATGACACATATTTTGTAGAATGGCCATCTTCACCACGCATTAGAAATAAAAGTGGTTCTCTCCTTTCCAAATGCAATGTGATAAACGCAGCCCCCCCCCCCCCAACACAATTTTTAATAGCACTTGGAAAATTTCAGTGTTCCTTCCAATTTTCAGTCTGGCCCCAATCTCTATATTTTATCTATACCTTTAAGGAAATGAATTTTTTCCTTTCCTTCATTCCAAGTAAAGTAAATTCAATCCAACGATTTCCTTGATTTTACAGGTATGAAAAAACAGTGCTAATTACCCTCTTACTGGTGAGGGTCCACTAAATAGCCAAACTGTTCAAACCAGAGGGCAATTTCCTCTCATACTTTGTGTGAAAATACCTTTGGACATACTGTTCTGTTTTTATTGTGCCAAATAAATCAACCAATTTTGTTCTGAATTTCCCTTTTTCTAACATTCTTTCTGTCTTCCATCATCAAAAATCCAAAACTTTACACACATACAGACACACACAGTTACATACACAGACACAGACACACACACACATACACACAGAAGCTTTGAATTAGCCTAGCTAATGTTCCAGGGAGGCCAGCATGGATGCCATCATCCTTGTCATTTCAGGAGTAGACAGAGCCACAGAGATGAGGCAGCTTTGCCCAAAGTCATAGGCCAAGTCAATATGAGGGAATGCCAACCTAGCTAGACTTTTTTTTCTCAGTTTCTTGTTCTTAGAAAGATAACAAGTGGGAAAGTAATGTATTTTTCAACAAGGGTCCCTTCAAGCCCAGCAACATTGAAAATGTTCTCCTGAGATTTAAACAACACTGAAAGGTGATACATTTGCTCTTTTTAGTTTTGTTTTCCCAAGTGGTAGACATGGCCATCTCTAAGGACAAAACCTTAGAGTTTTTGTCCACAAAACCTGTCTCTAAAATGTCCCTAAACTCAAGTGCTCCATTTGACTTTCAGAATGCTGGAACTTGATGTCTTTCCAGAAGTTGTTGTTGGGTCCTGTACCTTTACCTTCAGTGAGGGAAAGAGTGGAGCTCACTCCTTCCCCAGTGCACTGCCCGCTGCCTTGCAGCTGTTTGCACCTTCTTTCTCAGATATGGGAAAGGTATGAGGAGCAAGGAGCGGCACCTCTCTGTAGTTGCCTGGGAACACAGGCCCTGGCAGCCTGCTGAGGGGGAAAGTCCTCTCAAAAAGCATTTGTTGGCAGCCAGCAAAATTTTCATAAGCTCTTAAATACAATAAAAGGCAATTAAAGTGCTATGTTGAGCTAGCTAACTTTGAAGTTTCACACTTGCATAATAAACCAAGTCATAAACCAGGATTCCAATTGGAGATTTTATTCCATTTTACAGATTAATTCTCATTAATTATCTACTTGACCCCTCCTGTTAGAGAGAAGTAACTACCTGGTGCACCATAATTTGCACTGTTAAAAGGTAGTAAAAGATGAACTCACCACTGAAAATGGAAATCTCACACACTGAGGTTACTTTGTAGCCAGAGAAAATGGATTTGGAAATCACATTCTCACAGCCCTCTATGACCTCACAAATAGGAGTATCTCTTGCAGTGTTTTCTCTTGTTAACACCAGACATTTCAATTATTACACCAAGCGGTCAGTCAGTCCTCTCACAAAACAAGTGGGTGGGTCCCTACAAGGTAGACTTCTGGTTTACCCGAAGGGCACAGGTCTTAAATGTTAGATCCAACCATGAGGGATGGAATGGAACAGATGTGCACTGTGGTGGAGGAGGATATAGGGCTTTGTCTCACCTTAACCCTCACCACACCTTCCCACCATTTTACTCAGTTTGACAATTATGTTGGCAAGGGAAGTTCTTCATCAAGAGCAGTCAAAATTCACTAATGTACAGTTTTTGTCACATTCAGTGAAAGTTACTTTCAGTAAACTCTCACTGGGTTTCAGTGCTAAAAATTAATCTGCTTTGTTTTTCTGGGACATTTATTTGTGTCCTGCATGCCCATGTGTGCTTGGGTTGTCTATAAATAGTTTATCTGAGTGGTGACTAAAGAAACTGCAAGGATAGGAACACTGAGTATAAGGGAAAGATGAGCAGAGGATTACTCAGAGAGCCAGAAGTGAAGGATCAATAAAATAGGCAGTCTAGGAAAGACCTTGAATTGAACTAAACTTATCTCTCTAAAAAAATGACAGAAAAAGGTACAATGAATGAAGGAAGCACATCATTCTTAAAATTGAAAAAATATTTAAATTCTTCTTAGCTTTGGGACAATTAGTGGACTTAAAAAGGAAGAAGACATGCAGGAGGAGGATGATTAGCAATGTTGAAAATTAAGTCACATGGTGAATCAAAGAATTATTTACCCTATCAACTTTATTTTTCGTTCCTGTGATGAAATGCTATTGTGTCAGGTTTCAGGGGTAAGACACCTTCACCACACTTGAGGGAACACCAAATTCACCAGATGGCATCTGCAGGATGAAGGATGAATTTTCAGAGAAGTGAAGGTGATTGTTATAGGCAGAACAATGTCAGGTTATAGTTAGCAGTTTGGTTCATGCTATCAGAGGATAGTTAGAAGATGGATTCTTTGGAACGTGCTATGCTATAAATAATAGAAACTAATCCTAACAAATTTGACTATGAACAGGTAAATTCATAAAATAGGATTGACTCACTGGACAGATGGGCAGCCTTATAGCCTGGTTCAAAAAGGGCTAGGGATCAGAGGTTAGACTGTGGAAATCTTGGTGACACCCTCTTTCAAACTTCATCTCATTTATGAAGATGTTTTTGTTGGTCTACTGTTTGCTTTTATACTTATAGATCAGCGTTCTCTCCTTCCCAATGTGTGGTAGAAAATTCTACTCTGCCACATAAAGTCCAGTAGTCAAGAGTTCGTCCCATCTTCTTTGTCTTAGAGACCAACACAACAAAGCTTCTTATTGTCTCAGGTTGAATAATGTGTCCATGGTAAGCCAGTCAGCAGTGTCTGAGAGTGGGCATAAATGGTAGGGTAGTTGGAGTGAGGTCAAGAACCAGTTGAATTCATTGTCAGTATTGTGGAAATAGCAGCAGTTCTCAGAATTCAGAAGCATAGGAAGTAATATGGGTCAAACCAGCCTAGGCATTTACTAGAGAGAAATATAATAAATAAGAGGATTCATGAGAACTAGAAAAAATTGCTAACACAAGAAATTGATGGTCATCAATGGTTAAATTATATAGAGAAAATTCTAGAAAGGGCCTAATGAGGTATAATGATAGACATATCAGACAAAGTAGTACAATTTCAGCTTGATAACCTCATTTCTTATATGAGATTTTATTTTTGTCATGTTTTGTTATGAAAAACCCCCTACATGAAGCAACATGATGGAGCAGTGTGCTAGAGACACACTTCAGGGTCTTTAAGATTTCAGCTGATGAAACCACATTTTTCTTACTGAAGGAGAGGGGAAGAGGTGATAATGAGAAACAAATGCAGGAAGATTAGCCTTCCGCTTGCATGTTTTGTGACTACAGAGCAGTTTCATAAATCCCACCAGAGCAGAAGCAAAGGAAAACAACATCTTAAAGGAAACTACGTCTGATGAGAATGAGCCTATTTAACTGGTCTAGCTACCATGGAAAGCTGGGTGGAGGCTCCTCAAAGTACTGAAATTGGAACTATCATCATTCAATCCAACAATCCCACTTCTGGGAATATACCCAAGGGACACCAAAACACTAGTTCAAAAGGACACCTGTACTCGGATGTTTATTGCAGTACTATTTACAATAGCCAGGATATGGAAACAACCTAAATGCCCCAAACAGATAAATGCATCAGAAAGTTGTGGTATATGTACACAATGGAGTATTATTTGTCAATCAAAAATGATAAATTTGATGTATTTGTGATAGCATGGATGGACCTAGAAGGAATCATGCTAGTGGAAATAAACCAGAAAGAGAAAGAGAAATACAGGATGATCTCACCTATACGGAACATGTAGGGAAATCAAACAAAAGGCAAGGAAAATTTAAAACTGTCAGCAGAACTGAAGCATAGATCAAGGGGGGGGGTAGGAAGGAATGGGTATAAGAGATTAAGATGATGGTTCATGGATGACAAAGTGGTGGGTGAATCTTGGGGTAGACAGTGATATAAAAATATGTGTGCAATCAATTAAATAAATAAAATAAAAATAAATTAAAAAAGAAATGAGTCTGCCTCCTTTTCATTACTCTTTGTGTAGCCCACTGAACTGAGCATTTCTCAGAGCAATGTGGCTATATAAATGGTTTCCCCATGAAGAACCTTGGGGTAAAAGCTGACAAAACCACTGTTCTCATAAAGAGCCATAAAAAATAGCTATGAAGAAATTTTATGAGGTTATTGTACCTTCTTTCTGCCAACCAACTCTCCAATATGTCTCCTGGTGAATCATGTCTAGTCATTCTTTGAATCAGAATAAAGAACAATGTAGGATATTTTAGCTTCTCTACTAAGCTACAAGATTGCTGTTCTGTAGTTTCAAATCCATCCATTTTCTGAGCTACACTGAATTTCATTCGTTGTTTTCATTTTTTCACAGTAATTGAATTTGGTATTGGTCATGAGCAAAATGCACAAGAGGAGTGTGAGAACAAAGGGAAGGCAGCTACTGCAGTCCAACAACAACTAATGATGGCGACCAGCATGGGAGTAGGTTATAGAAATGTTCTTCTGAAAACTTTAGTTTGGAAAGCTTGTCTGTTTGAATAAAGAACAGAAGGAGCTTGTGGCACCTATTTTTGTGTGGTAGGTCTTCATAGCAGGAACTCTCACCCCACTTTTCTGAATATGAACTTCATATTATGTCAAGAAAAAAAATGTTCTTAACTCTTTCCTTCAAAACATCATCTAGACCACTCTTTAACTTCGACTCTTTCAATCCCTCTTTTGATTTCTGAACAAGGATAGAAGCTGGAACAAGGAAGCTCCAAGGAAAGACAATGAGGAATACATTGTTGCTATCTTCTACTTTGTGGATCCCTTTTGTAGCCATTTCTGACAAGAATAGGACATGCATGGCAGTCTATGAGCTGCCACAACTCTAGCACCAAAAATTCATCCTTGACTTGCCCTTCATAACAACTGAGCTTTTCTTACTTATTTGAACCAAGATTTATTTCTCACTCCATACCCTGCCACCCTTCCCCCAAGCCTTTATCGTCTTGACCCAAGAAAAACTCTGATAAAGTTCTGAAACAAGCTACAAAGCATCCGGAAAAAATAGTTCAACAGAAGGAATAAAAATAAGAACAGAAAAACCATGGAACTCTAAGTCACTTTATCTACAGCAGCTGAATGACTTCATGCATGCATCACACATACTTACATGTGCCAAAGTATATGTGGCATTTCAAAGTTTATTGATAGCTTCTAGGTAGTCACTTCATTTAGGTGAGGAAAGGCCCCTTGCTTGCTTTAAGTTGCTCTCCTGGAAAAAATTACATCAGGTGACCCATGGATGCCTCAGAAACCACAGCATGTATAGTCCTTTTGCTCTTTACTCCAACTTGGGGAAGAGTTGTTCACTGAATTGGGAGAAGCTGAAGTCATGAAGTCACGAGGAAACAAGTACTTCCTCAGTGCCACTGGGGTTGCCAAAATGCTGATGCCAACCTTTCAAAAGAAATGCTATGATTTTTTTTGAAACTTCTTGAGGCCAATGTTTTTCATAATCTGTAGAACATGCCCAAATGTTTCTCTGAGAAGCTGAGAGAAAGGGTGTCTGAGCAAAGACAACAAACCTATTTTTTTTATTTTTTGATAAAGTATATTACTTAAATACTACAGAAAAATACAGTCTAGGCTCACACACAAAGTCCAAAGAAGAGCAAGGTTAGAGGCCAAATGATCATTTATCAATTTCTCTCATTGACGAAGTCTCTGATTTAATTAACAATTAAAGAAAAAAGTCATGCTTATATGTGCAAGTATGGGTCCTGTAGGAAGGAGGCAGAGCAGGACAGACTGGCATGATACTAGGTTGTGCACTTGGCTGCTGCAAAAACCTGAAGATAAAGACCACTCTAGTGTCCTGTATTTGATTGGGCCTTAGCTATGAACAGAATCACACTAAGGTAAGATTATGAGACTTGTTGTCTTATATTGCATCTTAGCTCCACCTAGAAGAACAACTGCTCACTGCTATAACCCTACGCAGGGTAGAGGGAAGGCTCTAAAAGAGAACATAAGGCCAGAGAAGGAGGCCTGGGTGGGGTGGAAAGAAAAGGAAGTGCCTCTTCTTCCTTTGCTTGGGAAACACATGTTCCCCAAGGCTCAAGGAACATGGGGCTTTGTTCACATCTGTATGTACTAATGACAGTGAGCTTGGCTACCTCTTAGAAGAAGAGCAAATGACTCCGACAGTGCAAGGGAAGAGTAGGCATACCAAAGTCATTGACCACACATGAGGGAGTGGGTGAAGCCAGCTGTATTTCAGACTTGATAAATGTCTTGGAGAGCTTTCCAATGTCTTTGGTTCAGCAAACCCCAAAACACATGTCACCAGGGAACTTCTTTATTTGTCTTTATTTTAAACCCCTGTGTATTTTTAGGACAATGGAACCCATATGTTCCTGTTCCATTGACACTTAACTCATTAAAGTGATGTGCAATGAGTACTGTTTGATGTCCACGGAGTCTCCTGTCACCATTTTATGAACATTTTGGAATGTTTGCATCCAGATTTCAGGAGTGAGCTAAACCAGAGCTGAACAGTACCCAACATGGCTTGCAATTTAAAACTCTGAAGGCTCTTTCGGATCTCATTCTTGGCAAAATCTCTTCTCCCATCCTAGCTCCATAGCCAGGAAGGCTGCTGTAGCAAACCCAGACCCAGAAGAAGGGTTAAAGGAAGTGTGTCAGAACACTTAATTGAAACAATAATCCCAAGAAATGTCTCCAACAAGTGAAATGCCCAAAGGAAAAATTTCACTTTAAAGTTCATCTTTACTAGCTTTTGGAAATGGCCACTCAAGGAGCAACAGTCAGATTGAATCTGAAGAAGCAGTACTTAATAAGACATCATATTTGTCATGATGTGAAACTCCAGTTTCTTCCCTCATGGATGTGCCACAAAATATTATAGATTTCACTGTAGAAATCAGTGAAAAGGAGGAAGCATTTGTGGGATCAATAAAAGCAATGGGAACTGGAGAACAGTGTTATTGACAAGCTAAAGCAATGAATAGCTTTTTAAAAAATAGTGCATGTATTGCCCTAGATAAAGGAAGATAAGGTATATCTGTGATGCAAAGTCAGCAAGGAAAGAAGTGGGCCCTTCCCTACCAGGACTCTTTCAGAGGAAAGGGAGAAAATGAGCAGAAAAGGGGACACAGTTTCTCACAGGAAACTCAGTTTACTGGGGAAGAGAGACAATGAGATTGACCACCAGAACAAATATCTGATTAGAAATTATGACATTGACTAAAAAGAAGAGGGTAATACAGCATTGACAAAGAGGAGAACAAAGTTAGTTTAGGGGGCTTGGTAAGGTACTTTGAAGAAGAGACATTTTAAGAGGTTGTATGAAGAATAAAGAAGAATGAATGCAAGGTGGGCCACTTAGTAGGCAAAGGGATCAGTGGGCAAAAACTCTTTGAGCATGGAAGTTGACCAAAGAAGGTAACTGGGAACTGAAGAGGAAAGACAAGCAGATGACTCTGGTCTGACACAGCTCCAAAGCCTATGTACAGCTTTCATCTCTGGCAGACACAGTTTCCCTATGGTACACTATTTATTAGGCACTGCTATTCTTGTTTATTTTTCGCCCTTGAAACTCTGTGCCTTTGTTTTTCAAGGCTGTATTTCAGGCATTTTTTTTCTTTCTTCAAAATACAGTAATAGCTTCTATTAATAAAATAAATAAACAAATAAATAAGGTATTTTTTTGTATGTCTCATGTTTCCTCATCCTCATGAACAGTGGCTCTGAAAATATTGCAGTGTCAGGTGCAGGAGCAGCAAGATTTACCTGGAACTTATGAGAAAGGATAAAAATGGGGTTGGGTGGTAGCTGTACTTGACATTTGACAGTTGGTCTGACACAGTAACCGAGATTATGCTCCTATTGAACAGAAGATAATCTCACAGAACACCAGCCCCATTCCGGGTCACACTGGATCATAAAACAAGACAAGACAAGGCCACTTCATCATATCATACAAACACAGACAAAAGCAAGGCCATTGCATAGCTCCTAAATTCTAAACACCCTTATTGTTGATCCAAGTGAGTGGCTGCTACTTCCCTATCAATTACAACTTCTCTTGAAGTATCCCTCCTCATAGATAAAACTATTAAGACACTCAGTCATTAATTTCTGGCAGCATCTAATCTAGAGTAAACTCAAATCCCTCAGTGAAAGCCCAAGTCAAAGAGTAGAAACTTACCAACAACCTCTTAGTGAGACCCCCCTCAGCTTCCCAAGGTGTGTGCTCAAGCACTGCAATGAGTAATTAAGCCAATCTGCTTACTTCCTGATGCCCTTTACCAGATGGGTCCTGGCACTTGGCCCCCACCCCAGGTCTATTCTACCAGACACTGTAGGAACAGGTCTAGTGCCTGGGTTTTTAATGCTCTCCCTGTGAGCAGATGACACATGGTACAATCTGAGATGCACTAGTCTAAGGAAATAGAGCTGGCTGCCTGCTAGATTATGGATTCCAGAGTCTCTCACAGATCTCAGTTTAAATAGTTTTAGTAGGATCTTGAGATCTGCTCATTTTTAAAGGCTCCCTTGATGAATTCATTGTGTAGCCCAAATGGAAAAGCACTGCTCTTCAGCTGTGATGTTGGCAGGTCCACAACTGGAGGATATCTGCATTTGCAGTATAGTCCTACTAGTAATAGATGATGGTAGCAGTTTACAAGTAATTTCTGGGGGAACTAGTTGTAATTCCACCCCTTGCTATCCATAACACTTCTCTGTCATGGTAAGAGGGGTGGGAATGTGGGTCGAGGGGACTGTGCCTTTGGTTTTTGGTTAATGTCAGTAAACTTGCTAGTCAATCATTACATGGACCACTTCAGTTACATTCTTAAGATTATATATATATATATATATATATATACATATACACACATACATACTAGATATATCATAGTATATACACACTACATATTGCACATATTATATATACATGTTATATTACTACATATACAATATATAATACATATCATATAATATTATGCATATTATATACTATTGCATACATGATATAGTATATATGCATACATATGAAAATGTGTTTATTATAAGCATACTATATATTATAGATGATCCACATGTGCTATATGTGATACATATATAATATATATTGTATATATATGATATACTACATGATATATAGTATGTATATGTGATACACATATATAATATATATTGTATATATGTGTATCATATATTATATAGAATGAATATATATATAATTACACACACACACCTATATTTTAAGTCTCAACATCATCATAGTTATGCTTGCCTTGCATGTAGCTATGTGCCACTAGGTTAACAATCCTAAAATCAATCCTAATGCAGTACACACCATTATCTTTCACATCTCACAGATGAGCAAGCTGAGGTTTGGTAACACTAATGGACCACACCACACAGCTGGCGACCTGATAGAGCCAGGTCGCAAATGTAGGAGTTCACACTATGACCATGCTGTCATGGTCCCCATTCAGATGGCCCAGTTCCCTAGTCTGCTTGCCCTCTTGGGTCTCCATAGTTTTTGTATCTATTGAATCCCCTCTCTGCATGATGTTCCTATGCTTTTGTGGAGTAGGAATGGAGGTGGGGAGGGGAGGAAAACTTCTAGTGTGTGGAAATGTCTGTCCTCTCAAGAAGGTCTTTCTCTTTGCTCCCCCTCACTACCTCCTCTCCCCTCAAAAATGCCCCCTTCTGTTCACAGCTGTAGAGCAAAGGAAAAGTGGTCTTGTTTCTTATTCTAGCAGTATGGCAAGAATTCAAACTGCTATCCTGATATAGAAGGTCTTTTTAGCATATTAAAATGGTATAACTATCTCCTGCTCCACAATTTGTGGGTTTTTTAATACCAAGGAATAATTTTGAATGATACATGTACTCATTTTCATCATTCAGGTTTCAGAATGCAGCCTTTAGACTCACCACCACTTATTCATTCTTAAATCTTTTTGATCAGCTTCTGCCCTTCTCTCTCTGCCGAAAGAGTGTTCATCAGCATAATCAACTTACATCATCCTACCTGGGGGATTTGGTTTCCAAGAACATCATTAACCCCGGCTGAATCAAGGATTCAAACTTAGTACTCCCTTTGCCATTTAAAACATAATAAGCTTCTTGATAGGGTAGCAGAGAATACTGTTAATATGTTCAAACCACTCAGAAGAGTGACATGCACCACATTTCCAATTCTAATATTAACTTTTCTTAAATTTGAATATGCCTTAGAAATGATAACTGACACTAAAATAATAAACATTTTGGGGGCATCTTTTCATTTAACATTTGATAGAAGGTGTTAGTAAATTCTCAATTAAAGGTTATTAATTCTTCCCCCATTCTTAATTTTTAGATAAAGATTAACAGCTTGCACCTGATATCTGAGGATGAGTAATACACACCAAGTGATGTGGTTGTTATTTCCCTTCATAAGTTGGGAGAATAAACTGGTTACTTCATCACCCCTGAGAAAGGTATGTTCATACCCACACTGGTAGAACAGATATTGAGAGTCAGCTACCTGCCACAATGACTGGTTTATCCTCACACAGAGAAGACAACACACACATATGCACACACACCAATACACACACTGAACCAGCAAGAATAGCTGACTATCTACCACACCCCCTTCCCTACATCTGTTATTAACTTCTTGTCTGCCTCAAGGCAGAACTGGGCATTTTCCCTGCAACCTTGAAGAACAATTCCACAGAGATAAATGCTAGTCAGATTGAGTGAGAAGAGTTAACATTTGTGACACGTGGAAAAAGTCGGTCAAGAGCTCAACCAGACCTCTTTTCATTTCTCAAATTACCCGTTCAATTGTCAAACAGGTTTTTCTTTAATCTTCCTTAGCTCTTTTGTTCCAAGTCATTTCCTCTCCAGAAAGGATAGCTCTCCTTGTCTACTTCTATGTCAAAGCACACACACATACACACACATACACACACATACACCCAGAGCTTTCTCTGTATGAAATGTATCCTTTCATTTTCTTACACAAAAACCTGTAGTTCTTTTTCAGTTTTTTCTAATTGTTTACATCATCACACCCAACAAATCCCTCCCCACTTCTCTGTCTCTTAACTTTTACCTTCCTCAGAGCATCAGAGGCTTCTGGATAAGTTACTTTTCAAATGACACAAATGTGTGTGTGAGAAAGGGTGAGAGAGACATTTAGGTAGACGGACAGATATAATAAGGTAGAAGAAATGCAAAATGAAGAGTAAAGTCGGTAAAAGCAGCCTTTACCCTTGTCAGAGAATGCTTGAAATCTACCAGTGATCTTCATACTTAGCTTGCTTGCTTTGTGTGAATAACACCTTTCAATTTATCAGTTGCTTTTGCTTTGGTCAATTTTCAGAGTGCTGAGAGAATTATCCTTTCTGACATCTTGTCTACTTTTCTGCTTTTTGTGAGGGAGAATACGGAATATTCTCTTCACTTCCATATTCCAGAAGTCTATTTTCACTAGTTTCCCAGTAATTCATTTTTTAGAAGAAAACAATTACAGTTTCATTTAGTAGATGGGTCCTGGAAGATACGGACTCAGCAAAGAAACTGTCTTAGTCACACAAGACACAGCTGACCCAATTAGCTGATATTTTGCAGTGTCAGTGAAACTTCTACAAGGGAATTTAGGAAAAGAGATAGTGGTTGTGTGAGGGAGACATTTTCTTTAATTTTTCCCAGAGTCTCAATCTAGTGAGCCATTTCCCTGTTGTATCTCAGATGAGCATCTAACAAGAGAAACCTGTTCACCTCCCTGGCTCACCATTAATCCCCAAACCCCCAATTAATTACTCCTTTTCAGAGTTGTGGAAAGGGCAGCCTCACTGCGTGTTATATCTGGGTCAAAGGAAAGCCACAGAGTGGGTGGGTAGGTTCCTGTTCTCTAATGAGCAAATTCAGTGTTTCCAAGAGTTCTGGATATCACCAACATGCTTTGTTTTAAGAGATCAGGACAGCCTTTACTTTGTCAAATACAGACATTTCAAAAAATGAACACACTGGCCATCAGCTATCATGACTCCAGAGAGCATCCTTTCACTTCCATAATACATTGGTTTTGATTGCTAATAATGCTTGTACTTTTTTCAATGTTTCCATATAAGACAGGATTTTAAGAAGCAAGTACATCTCTAAGAGGAACACAGAAGCATGCTTGTGGGTTACAGAACTCAGGACCATGCCTCAATGCATCTCCAGATGACTCCATTGGGGTTCATCTGTGTGGGCACTGCAGCTAAGATTGCAAACACAAGACATGGAGTGTTGTGACCAAACTACCTGCCACCGTCTCTCAAACAAGAGGTTTTTGCCAGTTATACTTTTTTAATACTAGATGCCCTAGAAAATAGAGCCCAATGCAGAGTTGACATGTTACTGCCTTTGTGGGTGCAGTTCTAGAGAAGCAAAACTAATGATAAAAGGGAAGGAAAAGCAGTGCTACTGTTGTGCGTGCACACACACACCCATCACCATCTCAGTAGCTGCATCTATATAGGCACAAGTTGTATCTTTGGAGATGTTGCAAGCTAGCACCACATTTTGCAGCATTCCTTGCTGGCAGGGACACAGGTGACTGATTTGCTGGGTTTTCCTCTGGTAAACATCATCCCAGGAGACACTGGGATTATGTTCCCTGTATTCTCCAGGTAACCACAAGAAGTAGGGTTTCCAACACAGCACCACCAGGATCGGGAATATGGAAGCCAGGATAGTGCCAGGCAGATGTCACTGGTCAAGAGAGAGAACAGGTGCTAGCAGATGAAGTGGGGGGTACAGACTTTTAGTTTAGGCTTTACAGGTGATGAAAAATACAAAACAAGATGAAAATATTGATCGCTGTGTACATATACCACAGCTTTCTGTACCATTTGTCTATTTTGGGACATTTGGGTTATTTCCATAGCCTGGTTATTGTAAACAGTGCTGCAATAAACATCCAGGTACAGGTGTCTTCTTGGATTAGAGCAGAAATAAGCCAGAAAGAAAAAGAGAAATACTGGATGGTCTCACTTCTATGAGGGACAAAGGGAAAACAACCAAGCAGACAATAACAATTTAAAACTAATTTTTAGCAAAATTGAAGCATAGCGCATGGCAGAAGGGAAAGGGATGGGAAGGGTACAAAAAACTAAGGTAATGGTTCATGGGTTATATGGAGGTGGGAGAACCCCAGGGTAAATAATGATGCAAAATAAAGTAAATAATATAATAAATAATAAATATCAATTACTAAATTAATTAAAAATATATTGGTCACATTAATCCTCTATGGAAGAACAAGTATTCAAGCCCAAGAGGCAGGACTTGAAGGAGGATGCTCTTTCTAATTTCCCTCCACTGCCTTTTGAAAAGTAAAGGAATAGAATCCAGGAATCTAGGTAAGCCATGCACCTCTACTATGAATTTTCAGAATCATTAAATAGCCCCATCAGGGAAATAATCCTCTCAAATGCTCTTCCAGGAAGTGACAGAGTTCCTACCTCCAATTGAGACCAGCATGGTCTCAGACACCACTTTCCTTCTGACTTGCCCCTACTATGCCCTGTCCTTCTTGTTTCATCCACATTAATACGAAACACTTCCAAGCCTCAGCCATATTCTAGGCTCTGTGCCAAATAGTTCTCATAGACTCTGTATTTTCTAGTTCACTTTGGCCCTTGTTCACATTCTACTTATTGTGGATTAGAACAGTCTGAGGTGTGCAAGTTTCATCTTATTAAGGATTTGGTATAGCTCCTGAATGAGGGGACATACATTACTGCTAACCAAAGATCGGCATTTAATCAACATTTTTGAAATGGAGATTCAGAACCTTTAATGAAGGCAAGAAACACAATGAAGGCAAGAAACACTGGCCTCATGCAAAAATAACCTGTTGGCACCTTTGTTATATCATCAGAAAAATGAAGTGTTTGACCAGTCATACAAAAAGAGTAGATGGGTGTCCAGTGATAGAGTACTAACAGAACTTCACTTTTGACCTGGAAAGAGAGAGCATTTGACCTGGAAAGAGGGGGTTGTGGGTAATAGGAGTGTGGTTTAGCATTGCAAACACATTTCTTTCAACATAGCTACCCTTCTCTGGAGGTGGGAGGATCATGGAATTAATGAGTCTTTTCTTAAAGATGGTCTTATAATCAGATCACCTTCAATGTGCAGGTGGCTAATGACAAATGGTGTAGCTCTGAATTCTGGGAGTTCAACAACACCAGTGGTTTTGTACTGACCTTCTCTGGCACAATGTCAGTCTCACCCATGATGGTTCTTGATACTAGACTCCCTTACTCCTATGGTCTTAACCCCACAAAGTCTTTTCCCCAAAAGTTAAGAGAGCTGCTTCCCAGGTAATATAATCGGTGATGCTTTGTTCAGTATTGTACAGCAACACCGTGGAAGTAGCAAGAGTACTATTGAAGAGAGCAATGGCAACAATTCGGTAAGGCCAAGTTTTTGGACTGAAAACACAGGAAGATACCTGGCAGAAGAAAAGGCAGTCTCAAAATCTCCATACAGATGGATCTCTGATCTACTCTGATCAAGCTTCCAAAGAAAAGATGACAAAGCAAAACCAAGACTTTTCATTGGCAAATTCGAGGATTTAAAATATCTGTTTGAGGAGTCAAGACAATTCAAGAGGAAAGAATAGTTTTTACAACAAATGGTGCTGGGACAACTAGACACACACAAAGGAATAAATCTAGACTCCTCCTAGGAGGAAACAGAAGGATGAAACTTGGGAGTAAATTCTTATAAAGTTGGGTTATACAAAACCTCCTTAGGCATGATACGAAATGTGCAAGAAAAAAGAATGATATAAGATGGGTTATTTTAGACTTACAAAAACTCCTGTGCTCCAAAGAGATCACTATTAAGAAAGTAAAAAGATGGTGCAGAAAGAAGAAAATGTTTGTAAATCAAATACTTGGTAAGAGACTTATATTTAGAATATGTAAAGAGTTGTTACAACTTAAGGACTCAAAGGGAAATAACTCAATTTAGAAACAGGTCAGGGATCTGAATAGAATTTTTTCAAAGAAGACATAACAGTCAGTCAGTATATGAGAATATTCTCAATATGATTAGCTATTAGGGATTAAAGCCACAATAAGACACCACTTTACACCCACTGAGATGACTAAAGTCAAAAGGACACATGTAGTTAAGTTATGGTGAAACTAGAACCTTCCTACATTGCTAATGGGGATGTAAAATGCTGCTTTGGATATATTGAGACAATTTCTCAAATCATAAAATTAGCTCATAATAAGAAACTTTCCTGTGATATATACCCAAGAGAAAGGAAAGTCTGACCACAGAAAATGTATACATAAATGTTCACAGCAGCACTGTTAATATAAAGCAAAGAATGGGAAAACCCAATGTCCATCAATTGATGAATGGATAAATTGAAGATTTTATATCTGTACCATAGAATATTATTTAACAACACAAGGATTGATTATCTGACACACACTACAATATAAATGAATCTTAATAATATAATACTAGGTGAAAGGCTAGCTAAAATAAAATAAACCACTATATGATGATATTTTAAATGTCCAGAACAGATAAATTCAAAGAGAGAAAAAGGTAAAATAATGTTTGACTAGGATTAGGGGACAGGGTAGATAGACCATGGGGAGAGATTAATAATGGTTATCAGTTTTGGAGGAGGGGTTGATATCCTAGAATTAGAGTATGCTGAGGGTTGCAAAACTCTGAAATTATTAATATACTAAAAACCACTGATTTGTACATTTTTAAGTGGGTCGATTGTATGATATGCAAATTATATCCAATAAAGCTGTTACAGTATCTATTTGAGTTCACTTGGGTAATTCATAAGAAAAACTAAAGAATTAGTGCAAAAAGAAAATTTATTTATTTTACCAGACCTTGGTAAAAGGTCATCTGATATCATTTTAAAAGGCCATCTGATATAATTGTCTTAGTCTACTTAAATAAAGATATCCAATGTTAAAAATGTTTCAAAATAAAAGCTGTATTGAAAATCTGAAATCACACAGGATAATGTATTTTGTAATTTTAATGTATTTATATGTTTTAATATATATATTACTTGGTATTTAATTTTAGTATAGTACTTTATGAAGTAGAACTTATTATACATGAAAATATTTATTGAATTAAATTATCAAAACACAAATTGTATATTGTATTTTAATATATATTCTAGAATCTTATTCATAAATATATACATATTTGTATGTTTTAATGTAATACAACTGATAACTAGCTATGAAAATTTATTTTATCAATTTCTCTTTTATTATTAGTTTTTATTAAGATAATATTATATGTAAATGGATATACAATGTTATAACTTATTATATGTGTATTCTACTTCATGATCACTATCAACAGTCTAGTTTCTATCCATCATGAAACAATTGATCTCTTTATCCATTTCACCCACTTCCAAGCCCTTTCCCTCTATTACCTTCCAATTTGTTCTCTGAATCTAAAAAATGGTTTTTGTGTTAGTTCTTTTTCTTTGCTTCTCCACATACAAGTAAAATAATACAAATATTTGTATTTTTCTTCTGATTTATTTCATTTAACATAATCTCCTCAAGGTTCATTCATGTTGTCACAAATGCTAAGATTTCATCTTTTTAAAATTTGAATAGTATTCCATTGTGTGTGTGTGACATCTTCTTAATGCAGCCATCCATTAATAAACATTAGGTCATTTTCATATCTTGGCTATTATAAATAATACTATAGCAAATACTGGAGAAAACACCTTTTGAAATGAATAGTTTTCCCTTATCTTCAGATCAATAACCTAAAAACTTGACAGATCATAAAGAAATTCTAGTCCTAATTTGTTGGAGGAATTTCCATACCATTTTCTCTAGTGTCTGCACCAATGATATTTCCAGCCATAGTGCAAAAGGGTGACTTTTTAGCCACATCCTTGACAATACAAATATTTTTCTTGCCGTTTTGATAATAGCCTTTCTGATGTGATGCTCATTAATATTTTCCTAACAATAAGTCATCATGAACATCTTTTCTTGTGCTGTTAGCCATCTGTGTGTCTTCTTTCACAGATGTTTAAGCACATTTTTTACTCTGCTTCACCATAGCACAAGCTGCATCTATTTTAAAGCAAAAATGAACTGATATGAATTCTAAGAAAACACTTTAACTTACAAAATAATGAATATCCTTTCTGGAAGGAATAACATTTTCAAAGCTATGATTTATTGGACGATTGTTTCTTCTTTCCATTATCTTGAGAATACAATTGTTAGAATGAGATTCTCATGAAGTGCTGTCCACCTGTAAACAAGTGCCTGGCATCTATGAGCTTTACAAAGGGACCCAAACCAAACCACTTAATTGATTTTGAAATATTAAAAAAAAAATTCCTCAATTCTAACCCCTCAACCACACTCATAATAGTTGGTAAAATTTTAAACTAGACATATGTTCCAAAAAACAATTGGAATTTGTGTTGTAAGAACCTTTAAAATACTTGAAGGAGAGGAATACAAAGATGCATGTACTAAGAAACTCATAGAAGCATTATTTTCTAATATTAAAGTTTGGAGATTCACTAAGTGTCACTGAAGAATTGGCTTAGGTGTGGGACATACTGATGGGATATTAAATTCATGTTTGTGAATAATTTTTTTAAAATATGAATTCCTAGGAAGAAAACATTACATAAACTGCCTCAAATTTGTAAAATATATGCAGATAGTTAGATAGAAATGCAAAAAATACTTGAAGAAATAATATCAACACATCCACAACTATATTTATTAAGTACCAGTGTGAGAATAAGTAGACAGATAAAATTAATGGGCAATGTAAAGATAGACTTTTTAGAAAAATTGATTTAGAAAAATTAACATGGAATAGCTGACATTTAAAATCAATGGTGGAAAGGATAGATTAGTTCACAGATAGTATTAGAATACTAGTGACCTCACTAAGCACAAAATTAAATTCCTTCCTCATACTCTATATCCATGTAAATATCAGTTAAATTCAACATTTAAAAGTCTAAAAGGTTACTTAGGCACTGTGAGAATAGGAATTCCAATAAATTGAGCCTGAAGGACTCTTTACGCATAACTCCAACTAGAAACCTAAAGAATTAGAAAAAAAATGACTATGTAAATTTTAAAAGATCTCCTGTCAAATAAACAAAATTCAAAAGAAAATAACAATGAAAATTACTTCCAAAACTTACTACTGATAAAGCACTAATACCTAAATAGAAAACTATGAGAAACTAAAGAGACTCCATATTAAAAGAACATATATGATGTCCTTCACAGAATATAAAACAATCTCATTATTAGAACTTTCTGTTTCACAAGGATGCGGTATCTGAGAAGCATACGGATTACCCCACAAACATAAAGAATGATAATACTGAATATTTGCAGCAAGAGTTCTCAAGTATTGGTTAACATATTGTGTGGAGTTCTAATAGTAAAAGAAAGGAAACACACACAAAATGACCTAAATGTTTACCTGGGCTTCTTGCCTGAAGGCCCTTTTCAATCTGTGACACAAGGAAGTGGAACCCAAACTGAGAACAATGATCTCATTCAGCTTCAGAAAAAACAGAAATGGCAGTTTGTTGCAGACAAGGTGCCTACAATTTCTGGGACAAGATATTGGCAGAGAGGGAACTTCTCAGGGAAACATTCTGCTAGGGAGGTGACTGAGTCTTTGGATGACTGTAAGGCAGGCATGCCCAGGCGGAGTTTGCTGGGATCCAGAAAGACAAGCTACTGAGTGGCTGTGAGCTGACAGAGACTCAAAAGGTCACAGTAGTCTGGGAAGGTTTACATTTCAGACATTCAGAGCACAGCCATCTCACTCCATACCCTGCTTAGTTGTGGTCTCAATAAGACCATAACTTAGAAGTTACTCAGAGCTTAAAGGCAACTTGAAACTCAGTCTAATAGTCTTAAAAATAAGCTTCAGTGGGACTCAATAAACTAGATGTTTTCCCCCAAAATGTGTAATATTCAGGGATCACAATGATGTGAAATACATATGTATAAATAAATTGTTTAAATTAAAACAACAACAACAACAGCAAAAAAAAAACAAAACAAACCAATATAACAACAACAACAAAACCCCAGAAAATCCTCAACTCTGTCCATCACAGCCACACACACCTGGATGAAACCTGAGGCCAAACCCCCACTATCCAGTCTGGTAAGGGAGAAGAAAGCCGGTGTAGGAGATTTGGGGAGAAGCAGGGTAATGTCCAGAGGCCTCTGCTTGCCAACATGGCCACATCCAGGTGACATTCATCACAGCAAGTTTCCATGCTTTCCGACTCTGTCAGCAGAGAAAGCCACAACAATAGACACCCTCTCTGCATGAACATTCATGAGAGTCCCATCATTCCCCTCTGGTGATACATTTTCCACCAGTAAATGATTTTGTATATCAGAGAATAATAGAAACAAACAAACAAATTAAAACACTTACTGTTTTCTCCCTTCAGAAATGACACATCCATTTTCTTCCAATTCCATGGGAAAGAGTGGTCAGTCATGGTGATAGTGCTGAAGTGAGCATTCAGCCTGTCTCACTTGATTTCTTTCTCCTTCATCTTCTGGCAGTCATCTACATAAGATGCAAAGAGAAGAGAAGATACATCCATTAAACATATAACAATGCATGATAGTGGGTCTGTGCATGTGTGTGGTTGTTTGCATGTGTGTGTACACAGAAGTTTGTGATAGTCTTCTGTGTGACGGGAGTCTTTGAAGCCCAGCATCTACGGTTCCCACAATAAAAAAATACTAACTATTTATGAAAGCAGGAAAATGTCATCAAAATCACAAGGAGAAACAATCATTAGAAATACACTTAGGCAGGACATGGGCTAAAAATTGGCAGACAAAGATTTTAGAACAACTATCATGACTTGAAGTTACATGGATGGAACATCTCAACTAAAAACAAATAAATAGAAAGTATTTAAAAGCATTGACTAGAAACTGTAACTATGGAAATTATAAAACCCAGAAAGAACTTGGGACTCAGCTCACACACCTGAAAAAGAAAAAAGAAAAGAAAAGAAAGGAAAAAGGGGGGGGGGAGAAGAAAAAAGAGAGAAAAAAACAAAAAGAAAAAGAACAACTTCTTGAGCTGCTATAACAGCAGACTGAGCACTACTGAAGAAAAGATAAGTGAATTTGAAGATGGGGAAAAAAAAAAAAAAAAAAAAAAAAAAAAAAAAAAAAAAAAAAAAAAAAAAAAAAAAAAAAAAAAAAAAGGGGAAAAAAAAAAAAAAAAAAAAAAACCTGTTCAAATAATCTGAGTGGAAGCACAGTGAATAAGAAATGAACAGCACTCTAGTTACCTGCAGTATAATGAATCACAACATGCAAATGGAATTCCACAAGGAGAGGAAGAAGAAACTGAGAATGAAAAAAATACTTAAAAAAAAAATCATTGACAAATTCTCCATAAATCTGATGGAGAATATAAACTCTCATATCTAAAAAGCTCAGCAAATCTCAAAGAGAATGAACTCACTCAAAGCTGAACTAGACATATAGTTGTGAAACTGCTACATATTAAAAATAAAAATAAAACCTTAAAAACACCCAAAGGGGAAAATTATTTTTATATTTATGACAAATAGCTTCCTATGTATGTGCATAAAAATAGTGGCAATTATTAGCTTCTCATCTTCTCTGCCATATCAAATCTGTTGTTAAGTCATTTTAGTGACTTTTTAATGTTACTATACATTCTAATTTAGGATTATTCAATTATATTTCTTTCCATAGTGTCTATTTACTAATTGTTGATTCATTCTCAACATATCTTCCATTAATTCCCAATATATTGTAATAATTGCTTCGAAGTTTTTGCTAAACCCAATTTCTGGATCTATTTCAGTTAGGTTCTACTGACTTTCTTCCCCTCCACTACCTGAACCCCCAAGAAAATGGAGTATATTTTTATTTTTTAATATATTTGGTAATTTCCTATTGAAAATTGTATACTGTGGAGAAGAGACATATAATTCTATAATCTATTTTGTTATCTGGGGTTGTTATTTTTTTCTTCTCTATTTATAAGCAGTGAACTTCTTGAAAGCGAACTATAGACTCTGTCCTGTCAGTACACAGCCACTGAGAATCCTGCTTAGGATTTGGGGGAAGAAAAGGAAGGATCTGGGATCATAAAGGTCTTCCCTGCATGTGCAAACATCAACCATAGGTCAATAATTGGGGTAGAGGTCATGTTCTGATAACTCAAACTACATACTTTGTACTTTTTGTGGTATAAACTATATGTGGGTGTTGGAACACCATAAAAACTAGACATTCACACTTCTTCTAACATACCGCTTTTCTACAATATCTGAGACCTTCCACATCTATGGGTGGAAAACACATACACATACATATATATATATACATATCTACACATGAAAATACATATATACATACATGTACACACATACATTAGTTGTTAATTTCCTTACTTAAGCCTTCTCTGCCTCCATCTAATTTCCAGATACCCTTCTTTAGTTTCAAGCTCCCTTTCACCTATCCTGGATCTGACTCCTGCAGCTTGTAATGGTGGAAGTTTTCAGCGCCCAGTTAAAGTGAGAAGAGATCCAAATTTCCCAGGAAAGAAAGTTACTAATTACCATTCTTACCCAACTTGATGCCAGCTTTTCAGGAGTAAGCATTTTTCAAGCTCTTATCCAGCTTTGGTCATTTCCCAGTACCTGAAATGTTTGTCTTAGATAATCTTGTATGTTTTATTTCTGTTTTCTCTTTTATTTCTGTTTCATCCACTTAACAAGATCTTTCTCAAAAAAATATGCAAATAGCATATCTGATAAAATCTAAAATCAGAAACACCCTTAATATGCTGCTTATCAGAAGACAAAAAGCCTGTTTAAAAGGGAGCTAAGAGATTGAAAGACATTCATCAGAGGATATTTCAACAACCAAATAGAACAATAAAACATGATCAACATTATTAGTCAGCAGAGAAATGCAAATTAAAACCTTAAAATCAATGCATACAAGTTTGGCAGTTTCTTACAATTTAAAACACACACACACATATGTGTGTTCATGTATGTATGTATATGTGCAGGTGTGTATATCTATGCCAATGTATATATATGCCATACCACCCAATAATTCTACACATATCTAAGCAAACACTTGTGCACAAAGTTTCTCAGTTTAATCAGAGTAGCATCAAACTGAAAGCAATCCAAATTAATAAATATAGAAACAATGTAGTACTATTCATCATTAAAAAGAAGTTAATGGTCATGTTACATTAATACACCTGAAAATTTATATATAAGGTAAAGTAAGCCAGAATCAAATAAAACTCACAGACCTATGCTCAGTGATCCACAACAGGGGAGGGTGAGGGAGGGGTTAAATGGGACAGTGGAGATGAATCATGGGTGCTGTGTGGTGGGAGAATTGTGCCTGAGGGGGGAAGTCACTCACTGTCTAAAAATGAGCAACAATGTAAGAAAATAAATACATTTAATAACAAAATTAAGTCAGAATCAAAAGAATCCATTTTGCATTATTCCACTTCAGGGAAATTTCTAGAAAACAGGAAACTATGGAGAAAGCCATCAGTGGTTACCCAGTGGTTACCCAGTAGAGTACCTGGGTAGGAGCTGGGCTGACTGCAAGGGGCATGGGGGAACTTCATAGGTTGACAAAACTATTTTAAAGTTGAACTGTGAGGTCGGCACACACTCTTTATAAATTTACTAAGAATTACTGGATTCCACATGTGCATTAGTGAATTTTACGGTATAAACATTATGCCCCAATAAAGCTATTTTTAAAACATCTGCACTTATTCAGAAATCAACTACTACAATTCAGGCATTGGAGCTGATGTGCAGAATTTGTTTTTGTTCACTAGGATCTCCAGTAGATGGAAGCTTCAAAGTGCTGTTGTATTTTCTATCCAAAAGAAATGACTGAAATAAAAATTATATGGATATATTAGGAGATAGTTGTCATTTAACAAATGCTATTGAAAATAAACTCATGCCTTTCAACAATAGTTTGATCTTTTTATAAGCTAAGTTTCTTTTCCTTGTTGAAAAAATTTCTTTAAAGAACAAATTAAAAAGTTCTTTATTTTAAAACACAGCAAGAATAGAGACTCTTAAAGGAATGTTTGGGGATTTTTGCCATTATTTGAAAATGACACATGTCATAAAACACTGAAAAGAGCACATTTTAAAGGTAAGGCATTCTTTTCATTTCATTCTCACTCATATGTTCTTATTCCAAATATTTCTCTATTTATGTTTTCCAAGTTTTGACTTTTCAGAACTCTATTTTCAGTTGATTGAATCTTATTTTTTTTTGATTGGGAACTTTTCAAAAAATGATTGCATTGGGTTCTATAGAACACGAGTCATAGGACCAATAGAATACTCAGGATTGATGATAAGGAACTGGCTTACACCATTTCGGAGACTGGGCAATTCTATATAATCTGCCATTACCAAGCTGGAGGCCTAAGAAAGCCAGATGCTAATTTCAGTGTGAGCCTAGAGATCTGAGAACCAGAATCACAATGCTGTCAATTGCAGATCAAGGGTAAGAGGAAGCTGGTGTCCCCCCTTGAGCAGGTGTGAAGGGATGAAGACTCCCTTCCCCACCTTCATATTCTATTTAGGCCAATGGAATGGGTGATGCCCATCCATACAGGGAAGTAGTCCATTCACTCTACTGATTTAAATGTTAATCTTCTTTGGAAACTCCATAGACATGACCAAAAGAAACAAGTGTACACCTGGCCATCCGATGGTTCAGTCAAAGCACCATGTTAAATGAATTGTTAACTCTCCCCATATCACAGAAAACAGCATTAATTCTCTCAGTCCTGTCGTCTCTTCTTTGAGGTCCTGGGTCTACAGCTTTCTGTTGGCTCTGTGCCCACCACACCCAGTGAAGATTTGGCATTCACATTCCATGTTCCAGTAGTGTTCTCATGTGAAAAATGAGAATATATATGTGTGTGATCATCATATATATGTATATGGTCAGGAGGGTCTTGGACATTCAGGGTCCTTTGCTATTTCCTATGATTTTCAGTATTTTTTGTTCTACCTTAAAAAAATTTCATTGGGATTTTTACTGGAATTGCATTGATTGTATAGATTGATTTTGTTAGGATGGCCATTTTGATAATGTTAATTTTTTTCAATCCATGAGCAGGGAATGTCTTTGCAGTTTTTAATGTCTTCCATTTCTTTTAAAATGTTCTATAGTTTTCTTTGTATATATGTTTCCATAACAGACACAGCAGAAATCTGAAAGATAATTAGCGATTACTACGAACATCTATTTGCAAACAAACAACTTGGAGGAGATGGACCAATTCTTATATATTGCAATGTTACATTGAAGTCTGAATAAAATAAAATATTTAAAGTATATAGCACATTCTTGACTCTCATAAAGATGGACTTTCTTTGCCTTTTCAGCAAATGTTTATGGAAAGAATAAATAATAAAGAGAGGCCACTTGTGATAAAATCCTTCCATGGAAATGGTGTTGATGAAAATTACTAGATTTGTAGGCCTCTCTATAAGGTCTGTTTTAATCCACAATACTGTACTGTAGTTCTCAATCTGGGTTCCATATATTACCAAGTATACACAATAGCATATATGAAATTGAAAGCTCAGAATAAATGTGACTACATATTGGAAGTGACTATTTTTATGCACATAAAAATCAAACAGATTTTCAGATTTAAATATAGCAAGGACTAGGATGCAAAATGTTCATAGACTTTTAAGATATGTCATACATCTTCAAAAAGATTTCTCGTAGAGAAGGCTGTGGGTACATCAGGGCATCACCCAGTTTCTGCCCTCTGTTGGACATTTAGCAAAGAAATCTATTCTTCCATGCAGTTTCTGGAAAGTGGTGACACACGTTGACTTGTTGGTCTTAAACAGCAGGGAAGGAAACCAAACTTACAGTTTCAGACAGGAGAAAATGACAGTTCATCGTTCTTGCATGAGGATCCAGGGAGGCAGGAAAAGGGAGTGAGGTAGGGCTCTTGCAAGAATTAGAAAGAGGTCAAGTCTTCTGAAAAGAGGCTCAGAAAGTGCAATCTTTCTATGAACAAGACTAGGCTGCTGAGCAAGTCCTTGTCCATCACTACTGTGACAGCTGAGGTAGTCAGTAGTAAGAAGTCACCAGGGATGATGGCTTTGCAGTTTCACAGACAGTTGATTGACCCTCTCTTCACAGTCATGGGGCAATAAGGTAAAAAGAGAGGGGAAGGAAATTTGCTTCAAGGAGAATGAGTGGCTGAATTGCTTGGTAAGAGAATATTCTGGTGGCAATGGAGATGAAGGATCACACAAAAGGATAATAAGTCTCCAGTCAAATAGGGATGTCCTTAGAGCCACATCTGGAGACACCTTTGTACATGCATGGAACTTGCTTATGAATGACAAAACAGCAGTACACGATATACCCAAATAACATTATACTTATGGAAAAGGGAAACTTTTAACCAAATAGCATTCTCATAGCTTTTCTACAGAGATTAAGACCTTGACTCCAAGCTAAACTCTTTGAGATGAAGCAGATCACCTCTCAGATGGACTTCTAAAAGGAGAGGATTCTTTGCAGCATATTAAAGGAAGAAGTAAAAATCAACTGCATATATATGAATTATAGTCACAATCACTCACAACCAGAATGGCCCCTCAAGATGTGAACATCTCAGAATTTATCATGGTGCTGGGACGGGGTCCATCCAATGGAACTAACCCTTTTCTTTAGCTGAGGAATATAGTAAACTGCACAGGTGTAGGCTGGGGTAAGGGTTCAGCCCTGTTACTGGGTTAGGGGAACACCCCTTTTAATTCTAATTATTGAGGGTTCATCCACGCATATGCAAGAAGCTACTACCAAAGTCCCAAAGCAAGTTGAATAGCTGGTTTTATTAACAAAGGGAATTAACCAGGAAATGAAAAGTCCTTAATGCCACAAGTGGCCAGTTATCTTACCCCAGTCATCATTTTCAGTCCCAAAGTTTCCAAAGACACATGTCCAAGATGGTGTCCCTTTGTCCCTCCGAACTCTGGACTCTGCTAAGTCCAGTCTTTCTCTAGCATCTTCTCTTGGTTTCTTCTCTAGTGTTCCACACTGCTCCGCTTCTCCAAGCTGCTTCAAATTTCTTCCACAATTGCTGATCACAAATCAGCTTTCCAAATATGCCACTTTGCTGTGGAACCATGCTCTTCCTTACCAGAACCACCTTCGGTGGCATCTGGCCAAATCCATCAGACATGCACTCAGCAGCCCCTGGTCACACCCAGCCTGCCATTATGCCATTGACTCCACAACAGCTGTTTGTCTGCCAGTCACTCTCCCATCATTGGGTCCTTACCATCACCAGCTCACTCTTCCAGGAGGCTTCCCCTGGCAAAAGACATGGGCCTGTTCTATCACTCTGCCATTCTCGTCTCTCTTCCTTCCTTTTTTTCTCTTTCTCCTCCTCGTTCCTCCCTTTTTATATGGCCTCTCTTCCCGCTTACCATTTTCTCTCCTGCGGAGTCTCTCTCAGACTCCGCCCACCAGGTATTTTGGTGCCAATACAATTTTAAACTGCATCACTACCCTGTATCAGCCCCACACGACTGAGTCAGACAAGGAACTCCTTAGCCTCCACCGTGGGCTCAGTACCCACTCCCCACTCCTCCTCTGCTGAGAGCTGCCTGAGTCTTCAGAGGCTGAGTCTGATGGAGGGAGGTCCTGATACTTTACTTCAGAGCTCATCACACTTTCCTTCTAAGTTGTCCTTACAGGATCTCGCTACCCCTTAGATATAATTCTGCAAAACACAAAGAACAGCGAACATTATTAACAGAGAGACACATAGTCTCAGAGGAGATAGGCAGAAGCTTTTGGATTATGGTCCAGGAGAGGACTCCCCTTAATTGTTTCTCACTAAGAGAATAAAGATGTCAGCAAGCAAGCAATTACAGTAGGAGTTAGTAAATCAATGAATCAGGGCTGTAGAAGAGCAAAGAGGCATCAATATTATGCCATCAGAGACTTCATTTGACAAAATGGAGCCTCAGAAAATGGAACCTCTCAGTCACCCCAGAGGGCATCAGTAAGTATCTCACCTAATGGTCAAGGGGGAAACAGGGAGAAAACTCAAGACTCCTAAACCTTCACCCTCTGCTTCACCCCTCTTATGCCACTGCTAGTAATTTGCAAGGAAAAAATGAACACACATGGGGCTGAGAAGATTTAGAAACCTGTCTAAAGTTCCCAGCAGGTAAGAGATGAATCAGTATAAGACAAACTTGTACATTTCCCTGTCAATCTGGTCATTAAATCATTCTCTTGCTCTGAAGCTCTGGTAAAATCTGGACTTTTCCATGAAAGCCAAAGGCTATCAATCTGCCTAGAGCAAGATTTTTCTGGCTAGTGGGACTTTGAACAAAGATACCTAAGGCCTCCCTGTCATAGAATTTGCTCAAAATCTGTCCCAAACTGCACATTCTGCTTTGAAGAGATGGGGCTCATTCTGAGGGAATGCTGTTTTCCATTCCTTTTCTTTTTTAGGTTAGTGAGAATTCAAGCGTCCCCTAGCCCAGCCGTACTCAGTAGCAGCAAGAAAACAATAACATTTGATTTGACTTTTGTTTCTGCTCCCTGTAATTTGAGTTGACAGGTCCAAATGTTCGTCCTCTCCATAGATCCTTCCGTTGTTCCGCAAGATACACTTGCTGTTTGACAGCTCCCTGGCTTGCACCTGGGAGCCTCCAGAGAGGGCCAGGACAATGGCAGGGCCTCCACATGAGGTAATTAGAATATCCATCCAAGTACTGTGGTGTGAGGGCCCCTGGCATAGAATTACCCATCAGGATGCTGTAAAGCGGTCTCCTTTCTTTCTCTTTTCATTTCTCTCCCTGTCTATCCCACTGCCATCTTCCGCGATAGTGAATCTGACCTGGGTGTTTTCAGCATGTGACTAAGCTCCAAACAAGAAGCAAATGATTTTCATCTGCTTCCAGGAAGCAAGGCTGATGTGCAGCCAGGGTCCTAGGTTTCCAACAATGAGGTCAGAGTTAATGGCAGGAGAGGATGGTAGAGGACTTGGCATTTCAGTTGGCCTGAGCCCCTAGACACATTAGGGGGCAAATGTCCTTTTCCTCTCTGAGGCCTGTCTCCAACGTCTTTGCCTCTTTACAAAAGTCTCTCAGGTGACAGATGCTAAGTACTTTCCCAAGTTCATCTCCAGATTGTTCTGAAAATTCAGAGTTTGCCTTCTCTTACTTATTATTATTATTATTATTATTATTATTATTATTATTATTAGCAGCAGCAGCAGCAGCAGTAGTAGTAGCAGCAACAGCAACAGCTGTTGTAGTGGATATTTTGGTCAAACGGGTGCGGTTTTCAAAGACTACAGGAGATTTATATGAATAAAATTTTATCATTTTTCAAGGTTAAAATGAACCTACTGCAGAAGTGATCAGTGATAGCTGATATGATTCTGTCTACTTGCAAGGTGACTTATGGGTTACATAAGAATTTTCAGATGTTACTAAGCTGAAATCTCTGCTAGGTTGATACGTTACTTACCTAAAAGTAAGTGTCAGGTAACAATGATTCAGTAACTAACAAGTTCTAATTCAGGCTTCATTCTATTTTATCATTGGCTCATAGTTTTCTTTATGTTTTGTCAAAAGAATACCAGTGAGTGTGTTATTGCTACTCACATGGACTAGTATGTAAACTGGAGGATTTTTACTTCCTTCTTTTTTAAAAGCAAGTGAGTTTCTGAATGGGGAGAACCATTTTTATGGTATCAATTTTGATAAGCCAATTAATTTTTTTTCAGGAATACAACCGTGTTATAGAGAAGATAATTCTGAAAATTGAATATCTGGAAAAGAATGGATGTTCTAGTAGGGAAGGTACAATGGTTGTTTATTTCCTTTATTTTATAAGACAGCATTTCATATTTTCACTCTTCTTTCAATAGAATGTATCTTACAATTGATATGTGTATTTAATGTTGACTCCCCCTCCCCCCAGTTATTTCATCAGCAATATGTTCCAAATTTGAAGATGTCCCAATTGTGACACAGGTGGTGATTATAATGCTTTATATCGCATCATAAAGTACTTTGAGTTCTGCCCCTTTGTAGAAAAGATATACATTTGTCATATATGTGCATCAGAACCTACAGAAAAAAAATTGTTGACCATATTGCTTTCCAACTCCTAGTCAAACCATCAGGATTCCTTGGAGGCTAACAGGGAGCATGTCAAAAAGAAACAAACAAAAACCCCTCAGTTCACATCTAAGAGACACACAAAGATATACACAGGACATGCAAAGACAGACATATCAGCACAGAGGTTAGATCCCATGAAGAAATGTGTCTGAATATTCAAAGACAAGTTCTCCTCTATCACTCTGTGGACAAATCACTTGATCTCCTGAAGCTGATTTCTCATATACAAAACCAGGACAATAAAGGAACCCTCTAAAGACCACAAGGGACCTCTTGGGATTTCTTGAAGCTCCAGATAAAAGTTTTTGACTGAATATTTGCTTTATTAAACCCTAAGTTGGTGATTGATAGTTTTTCTCCCTAATAGCATTTCTGACATTATATTTGAAAGTGTGCTACATCTTAATGTCTAGTGCTAGGGGATTTGAAAAGGAGATTGTTTTAAAAATTAGGAATGAGAACAGTGATTTTAAGATTCCAAATAAGCTTTTTAGATTTTAAGGGATGATTTTTAAGGAATGATGACAGTAATTTTAAGATTCCAAATTAAGATTTTAAAATAATGGTAGATAAGGACAACAGCAATTTAAAATAATTTTAAGAGATGATACTGTAAGCCCAATGTTTTGCAGAAATTATACAAGAATATTTTATAGACATGTCAATATCTGATATTGTCATTCTGGGAACACTAAGGAGTGATGGGGTTTTCTCTCTCTCTCTCTCTCTGTGTGTGTGTGTGTGTGTATGTCAGTTGTTTTCAATTTTGCGTTCCCATATTTAACTAAGTCATGATGTCTATTTGAATTAATCTCAAACAGAGATTATTACCACGTGGAAGGAGAATAGCTTAATACCTGGCAACACTGCCCTTTCTTATAAAAAATGAGAAGCATCATATTTTGATGGTTAATATATGCCTCTAACTGTTTAGCACATATTCTATGTTCTGGTACAATTCTAATCTCTGTCTTTCTCTAGAATAATCACAAAATCCCATTTAAATACAAGAAAATGTCAAAGGCCCACACAGGCAGGTCCCTAGTTAAATATTTAGTATCATGTCAAGACTGAGAGAAAATAAAAACCTTATAAATTTTACTTATAAGGACATTAATAGATTATGTTTCTGATGGGTACATGGTCCAGGTTTTTGATATCTTATTAGGCCATGTAGATTTCTTATATTTCATCCAATTGTTGGGACTCAAGCTTAGTTGCCTATGCAGAACAAGTCAGGTGAGAACTGACAGAGTATTTCTAAGGCTGTTATTTTGTCAGCAAATCTACTCTGTCCCAAGTATGGAAATTTCTGGAGCAGGGAGATGAGTTTCTTTTGCCTAGTATAAGCACTGCAATAGTCAGTAATGACAGGAATAGCACAGAACACATGTTAATCCTATTGATGAGAAGCTGGCTCAGAACATATGCATTCACATCAGGGATTTAACAAATGAATCTGTGATGCAAACTATTACCTCTCTACCACTCCATGTCCCCATAAATCTTCTTGTAAGACTATTAATGAAATAGGCTGAAAAAAATTATTTTTCTTTCCTAGCCCAGTTAGGTTAGCTGGGGATTCATTGTGGTGGGAATGGCCTCTTTCTCAAGAAACCCATAGTGGGAAGCAGAATGGCAATGCTACAGAAAAACCTTTTGTGCTGTGAAAATGCTATGCCTGTAAGAACTAGCCTGAAATGCCTTTCCTTAAGACATTTAGCAATTTCATAAACATTCTAAAGGAGTACTAATGACTCTAGTCACCATGTAGATTTAGAGGTAAAATCTACAGGGTTACAGCCATTTTTCCTGGTCACCCCTAATGAGAGAGCATGGAAGGGCACAGAACTGCTTCACAAAGCACTGTAGACAGTGTCTTTAGCATCTGATTTTCATTTTTCCTTTGGCATTTTCACACATCTCCTCTTACAAACTTGATTCATTTCTGTTTAGCTCTGAAAAGAAAATTCTCTGGCTGGAAGGAGACATCAGGAATGTGAGAATTCATACATGGCATGCATGTGTGGTTAGTGCTATGTGCGCCATTTGTACACATCACCCACTGGGAAGTTAAATCATTTTTGGAGATGGTTTGTGGCAAGAACATCCAATGTGCCAGCCCCAGGTCTTTGAAGTAACACTCTGTACAACCTGTTATTCAAGCAGCTTTTGCCAACTGAAAGGGAAGGAAGTACCCATTGAATGAAGCATATTTTCCTTCTTTTGCCACTCAAGCCACACAGGGACATTCTTTCAACTCATCTGGAAAATAAAAAGGAACTTCTAAATGTTTACTTACTCTCCTTCAAACTGGTGATGACTTTTGATATCATTATTTTCTTAAGTTCTCCCACTGCCCCTCTTCTCAGGTAGGATTCAGTAAACACTGTGTAAAATAAGAGAGGGTGGAAGTGGGCAGATTCAGCAAAGAGCAGGGTTCATGGCAAGGGTTGACCAGGTGGCTCAGTGATAGAAGCTTTGGAAAAGAGTTCACTCTCTTGTTGAAAGGTCTGAGGATTCCAGTCCCAAGTCCCATCAGAAACTCCAGGAGCTTGCACACACTATGTTCTTGCCTGACACTTTGTGGGTAACATGAAGACAAAGGATCCATGACACGATCTCATCGACTCCTTACCTAGCGTGTCCTGAGGCTTCAGCTCACTGAAACTCTAGAGTGAAGAGACCTTGCAAACATGAACCACGCAGTCTCAGTATTCTTCAGTATTGATGCACTTGTGGGTAACTTTTAACAGTTCCTCCTACTGGGTTTATAATATGCTAAGAAGAATAAATCCAAATAAGAGAAGTTTAGAAGACAGATCAACTCCTGCTGCATATGTCAAAGTCTTTCAGTTTTCACAACCTGAAGAATTTTTCCAATCCAACATCCATCCTTGTTGCAGACAAATAGGGTGGTTTCAGTTCTTCAACTCTTAGGTTTGCACAGTGACTTTCTCCTTATTTTCTGGTTCAATTGAGAGAGTCACTGGTGTATCCAGGTGACTTGACTGTGACTCAGAGTGAGAGACTGGGGGGAGGCCTGTCAGCCGTTCCTCAGTTCCTCAGCCCCTCCCTGCACACGTGGCCCTTATTCTCACAGAGAAGTGGAGAAGGCCCTGGTGTCTGAGCCTGCAGCTGGCTGAAAGTGCCATGCCTCAGCCTGGCTGGGTCCCTTCCTTTCAGTCTGGGAAGCCGTGAGCAGAGTACTGGACTGGCCAGTGTTCTAGGAGAGCATGCAGAGGAAGGATTCAGAGGGGACAGATCTCAGAGGCTGTGGGAAGAAACAAAGAGGCCTATATGGTTACTTGCTTCCTCCTCAGGTCAAAGAGATGCTGACTGAGAAACCTTACCCAGGCACCACCTGGGTAGCTGGCTGTTTCTGGAGCAAAAAGGAAATGCCTCCTCTGAAATATCACATGAAACAATGCTGTCAAATGATGCCCCAGGGACACCTGCCTTTTAACTCCTTCCTATACCATTTCATTTGCATAATAAAATCTGTTGTTCCTTTTTCTGAATTTGCCAATGTGTAACCCCACGACAACCAGTCATCCCCTGGGATACAGAGAGATGAGCTATCGGTTGTGAGACAGGGCACAACCAGGGGGACTGCCTGGACCCTTTGTTCTCCTTGCCTCTCTGTCCATTGAAGGAGTGCGCAAAGCATCTGGAGGTCATTTCCATCCGAGGCACCTGCTGATGATGTGTGGCCCCTTGTTTGCAAACCCCCTATCGGCAGCCTTGATGGAGATGGATGCTCCTTATGACAGTCAAAAAATCAGAGATTTCTATCAAACCCAAAGTGAACAATCTCCCACATCCCCAAACAAGGGTGGTATTTCTGGCATACAGGAGCTACTTCCAACTTGCACATATTTACAATACACCACTGAGATGAGAACATCTTTCTAGTGAAAACACAAGCTTTCCTCAGCTTGAGAGCACCTTGTGCTCCTACCTTATGTTTAGGCAGGTGCCTTATGTTTGGGCAGGTTGGTAAGCACTAGGGAAGGAGTGTCCAGCCTGCATGTAACTCTAATGGGACAGGGATACCGACTCTCCATTGAGGGAACAGAGGTGGGAACCGTGGTAGTATAGATTGAGTGAGTTTCAAGAAACTCTGCAACCAAATGGGAGCCTCTCTGTGATACCAAGTGAGAGGAGTCTACATATGGGTAACATGTTTGAAGCCACCAGGGGTGGGGTGAGGGGGGTGTACACTGCACCGACTGCTCATGATATCAGGAACTGTGCCCTTGTTCCTTGTAATCTTCTGACAATTCTGAGAAGCTGTAATCTCCATGATCTTCATATGCATAAGGAAGTGGCAGTTCACAGAGTCTAAGTAAGTTGCCCAAGAGAAGGTTGGCTGCTAGCAGATTGGAATGTGAGCCTTGTAGTCAAAGCAATAAGCCTAATCCATGATCGAGGTTCAGCTCACTTTCATTTTTGTTTTTAGTTTTTATTATCTATTTTTCTTTTCTTTTTTATATTTTATTGAGATTTTTATATTTTATTGATACACACACACACACACACACACACACACACACATATATATATATATATATATATATATATATATATATATATATATATATATATTACATCATTGTCTACTCTGAGGTTCTCCCATCACCTTATCACCCATGAACCATCTTTTGAGCTCACTTTTGAAATTCTTCTAAGGACAGAAGAGAGAACTCAAACCCAGGGGGTGAAGGTAGATGGTGAGGGCAGTGATATTTATAGCCTCTTATCCTATACCCTGGAATTCTTCAATGAAAATCTGAAGGGTTCCTGTTTATCCTGAAAAATGAAAGACAGTGCTGCAATGATCTCATACTATATTTATGGACTTTCATACAATCATGAAATTCTCCTCCAGCCCTTAAAGGATAATACACCATCCAGAAGAGGGGCATCTTTGGAAGATGGCTGTTAAGAACGTGTGAGCCATGGTAGCAGGAGGATTCAGTTGAAGAAATACCAGGCTACACACTGCTCCTCCTTTTTGGATTTCTAGTCTCAGGGGAGCCTGCTGAGGTGTGTTATCACTTGTGCATTCGATCAAGGTTGAACAAGAGGAGGCTGAAGACCTTTAACTTTCAGTGAGCTGACATCCCACGATTTGCATTTGGACTCCAATAACTGCCACTGATGTGCTTTGAGTCAAGTTGCTCAACTTCTCAAAACCTAAGTTTCCTAATCTGTGAAGAAGTGTCCATAAAGAAGACTGAGGAAGAGAATGCAGTGAGAAAAGATTCTATGATGGCTTAACTGCTAAGTGGAAGGGCCTTGGAACTAGAGTGCGGTCTCTTGTATGAGTGATTTAGAGACTCCTCTCAGAAGTCCATGTTAGCTGGGGGAGAGGAAATCAGAGCACGTGTTCATTGTTTCAGGCAACTTATTTACTCTGTATTTGCAACAGGAGAGAGAAAAAACTGTTTGATCTGTTTTTAATCAACTTCTATATTTAAATGATGAGTGACTAGTAGGTTTCATAGGGATGAACTAGATTGATGTATCACTTTTAAAAGTGAACTAGTCTTTTGTCATAGGATTAAACCAGTCAGTGGAAAGAAAGTGTCCATCTCAGAATGACCCACACTAAGTGATCATCCACGGTGGTAACCATCATTACCAAGGGATCCTGTGACCTCTAGCCATCTCCTCACACCTCTTCACCCCATGTTCTCCCCATTTCCTCTCCCAAAACCCCCTCCTTCCACTCTGCCCCAGGAATAGGAGCTCAACTTGGCAAAAGATGATGAACTGAAGAGGAGCCAAATAAAAATGTTTGGGCTCCCCATTTCCTGCCTGTGGTTTTGCACAGCCTTGGAGGCACGGCCTTCCCACTGATGTATTTCTTCCTCCCCTTGAGGCTCTGTAGGTTGTAATAACGGGCGTGTGGTTTTGGCTGCAGTCAAAGATATTCACCGGGGTTTTCTCCTTAATAGTATGCAGCAACACGTGTCACAATTTGACCTCCTTGTGTGCTCTGCAAGGAATAAAGGATGTATGAGAATCTGGATTTTATACAGAGAGGGAGAGAAGCCCAGGAGAAAGTCACTCTGCAAAAAGTGAGTCAAACATGGTAACCAGGTTTTGAGGTGGAGGAGTCACATGTAGGAAGAACCTGTCTCCACTGGCACAGCCTAGATCCATCTGTTGTCTGCTGCTTCTACGCAGTCATCTCCTGACCCTGGGCCACTAGGACATTTCCCGAGTTTCTTGTGCCTTCTCGTTTTCATCATTATTATTCCTGTCATCCAAAACATCCATTTTGCTTTTTTTTTCTTTTATATCTATGTTTTACATCATTGTCTACCCCAAGGTTCTCCTACCACCTCATCACCTGTGAACCATCCTAATCTCTTGTACCCTCCCCTCCTTCGACTTTGTCCTCCTCTCCCTCTCTTTCTCTATGCTCCAGTTCTGTTGAAAGTTTTAAATTTCTCTTGTCCATTTGTTTGTTTTCCCTCTAGCCCTCATATAAATGAGCCCATCCAGTATTTCTCTTTTTCTTTCTGGCTTGTTTCTGCTACATGATTCCTTCTAGCTCCATCCATGTTGCTGCAATAGACATGACTTTGTCTTTTTTTGATTGATGAATAATATTCCATTGTATACATAGACCACAACTTTCTGTTCCATTTGTGTCTGTTTTGGGGGATTTGGGTTGTTTCCATAACCTGGATATTATAAATCTTGCTGCAATAAACATCTGAGTACAGGTGTCCTTTTTGAATTAGTGACTTTGGGTAAATCCCCGAAGTGGGATTGCTGGATAGAATGGTAGTTCCATTTTCTGTAGCTTGAGGGTCCTCCACACTGCTTCCCACAGTGGCTGGGCCAATTTGCATCCCCTCCAGCAGTGTAAGATTGTTCCTTTCTCTCCACATCGATGCCAGCACTTGTTACCCCCCCCTTTTCACTTTTTGTTTTTAATATGGGTCATTCTTACTCATCCATTCTGCTTTCTGCTTGGAAGAACATGGTAGTAGATACAATGTGTAAAGTCAGATCTCTGCACTATTGAACTGACAACAACAAAACCATGACAAATCTGAAGGCAGAATTGAGTGACTCTGAACAAAAATCTTCCAGGCAAGGACAGCGACCAGCACTTCTTCGAAGGGACTGATCACAAGACTATCAGCCCCACAGGAGAATAGGTAAACTCTGAGCTATTATTATTGAGTCACCTGTGGTCCTGCTGACCTTTGCCCCCACAGCTCCATCTTTGGGTCATCAAGGGACAAAGACCTTTCAGAAAGAGAGTTATGGGGGTGACAAAAGTGTTAGTCAGTGGGGCTCCTTATCTTGGATAATGGGCTATTTCCTCTTGGTAGAAAGCAGAGCTTTTGCCAAGAGTCACTGAGGAAGTGACTGGGAGGCTCATGCATGTTATGTAAGTAAGTTTGTTCTGCGTGCTTGGGCATGGGCTGCTGGTGGCCTTAACCACAGCTGCTCTGTCTCTATAGTGAACATTTCATCCTTGGGCTCTGTGGAACATGCTGACATTTGTGCTTGGTGAGGATCTGTGAGGAGGTGGCGAGGGCCCCAGTGAGCAAGAAATACCTAGAAACTGTCCAGAAATAAACATGTTGACTTGGCAAGTTAAAAGACTACCAGCTAAACCCATCCATGACATCTGGATCCCCATTCACTTATGTATCTCAAGGACCCTTACTTTATTCAAGCCTTGCTTTCTGAGTAAGATTCTCTCTCTCTCTCTTGTTTGTATATATGGAGTTAGAATAAGTACTGATCAGTCATTCTAAATGAATTCATAAAGCAAATTCAATGTGCTTTGAGCTTAAAACCTCAAATAGTTACAGCTTTGTGGCTGGGAGTTTACATATCTCTCATGATTTTCTCAGTTTAGCAATTACCTGCTTCTCCCTCCTCCTGGCATGTGAGACTCTATTGTCCTGAATATATCAGTTTCATCTTCAGGACCTGGTGTTCAATCTGCTCTCTGGTTTTTTCTTTTTCACTTGGAAATGATCCCTTCCAAGTCAAATTTTTAAGAAATGATCATTCTTTAAGTATCATTTCCAAAAAGGTCAAGGGATCTTACTGGACTTATCAGTTAAAGGAGGAGCCAATAAGATATGAAAGCCAGTGCAATGACAACTTGAAATGCTATCTGATAGAATCAATTTAATAAAGATATATGAGGGTGAGATTTATGAATTAGACATAAAACTGGTAAATGGCCAATAAAGAGGTGACTGAAAGTTGTTCACTTGATCAGTTATTCACTCTGGATAGAAGTTATTTGCATCTTTACAGGATAAAAACTTCCATGTTCTCTGTTATTATAGAAATATAAATAATTTATACTTCAATCTGCTCTTTCTTACACTGACTCTCTGACTACTAATTGAAAATTTATAAACATTGTGATACTTGAAAAAAAAAAGAAAATTTGTTCTTATATATTATATTTGTTATATATAAAATTATAATATCTATGCATTATATAATGCAAAGTTATATTATATACTATATAATGTAGAATTATAAAATTTATCATGCAATTATGTAATTATACACTATAATATAGCTATATTATATGCTATGTTACATAATGCAAATTATATAATATAAATATATGCTCCATAATATAAATTATATATAATATGGTATATAATTTTAAAATAACTTTAAGAGAGTGACAAAGAATAAATGTATATACTATATCTATTTGATAGAAAAAAGTCGATTTATATATTTCTGGCTATGTGGGAAAATATGTTAGGAATGAACTCCTAACACTTCAGGATGATTGGCATTGCTGTATTACATATTAGTATATAATGATGAAAGCAATAAGCAATACTTCAGAATTGGTTTCTCTGACTCTTTTTAGCTATAAGAGTTTTGTGACCCTCTGCTCGCCCTCCCCCCCACCTTGATTGCTTCCATTGCCATGTAGACTGAAGGAACCATAGATGGGAGAAGTCTGGGCTTTTGAATAACTTCTTGAAAGACTGTCTATTAACAATTAGGGGTTACTTAGGGTCTTAAATTACTTAGTAATTTAGCCTATATAATTATCAAGGGAATATATGTACTATTTGGCACATGGGTGGTGAACCTTATCTGCTGCAAAGTGACACAAGATTAAGGCACAGGGAGCCAGATTTCTTATCACCTGCCTTTCCCTCTACTCTTCTTTTCACCAGGCAAGTATTTGTTGTTCCCTAAACTCTATGAACCTTAACTCCCTTTACCTTTGTTTATGCTTCTGCCTCTGCTTCCATACCTTTCCTTGGCCTATCAACTCTGAGAAAAAAGCCCTTCTCCTTCCTCAAGAAAAAAAAAATTAAATGTCATTTGGACTATAAGGTCACTCAGATCTCTCTCTCTGCCTCTCATCCATCTATTTATCCACCTGGGGGTTTGCATGTCATGAGCATGACAGTGTGTCAGATTCCCAGCAGTGGAGACTCCAGGGAGAATGAATTCATCTCTCTCCACAGGAACTCTGGATCCAGTTTGAAAAGAATGACTTGGAGACTGGTACTTACAACACAACAGGTAGAGACAACATTACAAATAAGTGCTGGGTGTGATGAGACAAGAGGAGCCTGGGGGCACGAGATTCCCTCTCTTGAACCTGGTCTCCCAGGTCCAACACGTGGGACCATCTCTTGTTCCAGTCACAAATGATCTCTCAGAACCTCAGGTTCATTTTCTTCAGACAACTGATCACAAACTGCCTCCATTTTATTCCTTCTTTGTTTTTGTTTACTGACTGTCTCCCTCACTAGGATGTAAGAATCCTGAGAACACCTTTCTTTCCTAGTGTCTTTCTAGATCTGGCATAGCAACTAACTCATGATGGTTGCTCAGTGTTGATTGTTGAGTGAATGAATGAGTGATGCATAGACACATAGCACTCACCAGTCTAGGGTGTACGATTAGTTTCCTGAAGGAGCTGATGCAAATCATAAAGGATAAGGAAAGATTTACTCAGAAACTGGAGATTCCAGAAAGACATAGAACACAAATAAGAGCTTAAAACATGGCCAGATGTGTGAACACGATAAGAGATACAATGATGCTGGAACACATGGTTAGAGTGCTAAGATGAAGGAAAAATAAATAGTAGATAGATCATTGTTTCAGTCTCTTAATAAACACACTGAATCTGAAAGTATTTCACATACAATTATGAGATGATGGCATTGCTGCCTTTGCTGACATCTCTGTGGGAGTTAAGGGCAAGATGCTAACGGATGCTTACTCACTACATGCCAGATGTAGCAGTGATGGCAGCTGGAAGCTAACTGAAAAGAACAGATTTGTTAGTAGTATTACTGGCTATAGTTAAAGAGTGATGATACCTAGCACAAAAAATGTAACACTCAAAAGGCAGACTGACCAAATAGCAATGGTAGAGGAGAAAAGGATCTATACTCTTTTATCCGCTCATGGGGTATAGAACTTATTTTAGGGTCATTTCTTTCCACAATCAGCACAACAAAACTCAAATTAATAAAACTACCAAAACTAGGACAGACTTAAGCTGAGCCCCTGCATATCCTTATATGAAGTGCTTGCAAACATATTGATAAGTTATATAATGTATATAATGTGGCTAAAGAAAATACCTCAATAAAGAGCAGAGTGAGAATATGGGTGACGCCTGAAAATAGCTTGTTTCTGGTTTCAAGAAAAGTAGGAACAAATGCCTATCCTTGAAATGTGAGCCCTGGTGAGCATGACAAAGTGAAGGTCTAGAAGTCATAGACATGTAACCTTGAAACTAAGGAAATGGCCCTTTTAAAGGTTATTTCCTCTCCTCTGACTCTAAATTACAGCCATATGTGCATAGGGGAAAAGTATTATGATGAAAGAAAAATTATGTAAAATCTTAATGACAAGCAATAAATAGTTTATAGTTTATTTATTTATTTATTTTTTGGTATAAGTCATTCCAGATAGTTTTAAACACAGATACTGAATGTATATATGTACTCATTTTTTTATCCTTGTAGGTTAATAATTTTTAAAATAATCTGCTAATCTACTATAATACCTCATGAATATTTTTCATGCAAATGACTGAATATAAGGTTATAGTAACTTTGCATTAAGGTGTGGTTCACTTTAAAACTATTTATGATCAACCAGTCAATCAACAAATCTTGGTTGAGTCTTATTTCATGCCAGCAATTGCTAATTACACACAAGTGGAAGAAACAGAGTGCCTGCTTTCAAAGTACTTAACATTTTACTGGGAGAGGTGAAACTCAAAATAAACACATAGGTAAATAAATTCATATACCGGTGAGTAGTATAGAGATGATCAAATAATAATATGCTAGAGAGTACCTAGAGTTACTACAATTTCTGGTAATATGGTAGTTTAAATAGTATTGAAATAGACTTTTATTTTTTAACCCAAACACGATAGTTTGGGGAAAAAACATTATTTTTCTCAAAAGGATACCACATCAAACTAGCAAGAAAGTAAGGGAAATCCCTGGAGACCAAATGTAAAAGGTTGAGCAGTTATTTCTCATAATGCTCTGGACTGACTTTCCCTGGGGTCATAAATGCTGTGTTTTCTTTTTTCAATTTTTAAAAAAAATTGATTGCACACACACATTAGATCATTGTCTACCCTGAGATTCTCCCACCATCTTTGTCACCTGTGAACAACCATCTTAATCTCTTGTGTTCAAGCCCCTGATTTTACCCTCCTCCTCCTCCTTTTCTCTATGCTTCAGTTCTGCTGACAGTTTGACAGTTTGTTTGTTTTAACTTTTCCTTGTCCTTTGATTTGTTCATTTTCCTTCTATCCCATAGATAGGTGAGATCATCCATCATTTCTCTTTATCTTTCTGGCTTATTTCTGCTAATGCGATTCCTTCTAGTTCCATCCATGTTATCGCAAAGGCATCAAATTTGTGTTTTTTTCCTTGTGGAATACCATTGCATTGTGCACATAGATCACAGCTTCCTCATCCATTCTTCTGTCTTTGAAATACTGTATTTTCACAGAATTGCAAGGTGGAGGAGACCACGGCTGGTGCTGCACAAGAAGAATAGAATGTGACCTCAGTCCCTGGTCTTGGAGTTGCTCTCACTCAGTGACAGGGTGGGGGCAGAAGATGCCACCAAGGGAAAGGATGGCATCCTTCCCTGGATGGATTCACTTCCCTGGGATCATAACTGGATGTCAGTGCCTGGCCAGGTGTAGGGAAGAACAAGGAGGGGAGTAAACGGTGATGCGGAACCTCTGTTTGGGCTGGTAGGTAAGAGTGGTTCCATTGGAGACATGAATTCAGAGATGAGAGTTAATTTGGGGCTACAATAATGTATTGATGTAGGGACTAGTGCGTTTGAAACATCTGAGTTATTACAGAGGTGCCATCCAGTATAAGCATGCGTGAGAGAGGGAAAGAGACAGCTGACTGATGGTAGACAGAAAAACAGAGACCAACAGACAGAGAGGGAGAGAAGAGAGAGGAGAGAGAGAAGAGTGGAGACAGGGGAAAGAAAGAGGAGAGAGGGGAGAGAGAGGAGAGATGGAAGAGAGAGAGGAGAGGGGAGGAGAGTGAGAGAAGTGACTGAAAGACAGAGGCAGACAGAGAGGGAGAGAAAAGAGGGGAGAGAGAAGAGAAAGGAGAGGAGAGAGGGAAGAGAGGAGAGGAGTGACTGACAGTAAGACAGAGACAGACAGACAGAGAGGGAGAAAAGAGGGGAGAGGAGAGAAAGGAGAGAGAAGAGAAAGGAGATCTGGGAGAGGGGGGAGTGGGGAGTTAAGGGTTATAATGTCAGCATGACAACCTAGTGCTCTAAGTTCTTTGTCATCGAAGGTGCTGTTTCCTTCCTGTGGTGCCTGTGTGACAGAAAAGGCTAGTACCTGCCAGCCAGCAGGCCCTGCTGGAAATGCCCCATTTTGCTGATACCCAGCAATCATGATCAGTGCTCATGACACCAAGAAGCATCCTTCAGGAGACAGAACATGTGAGGAGGGAATGGAGCCATCAGTCATGAAGAGGCTAATGGAACTTGAGGAGCAGTGAAAATCAGTGAGGCAAGAACCACCTGCCTTTAGAAGACATGAATGAGGCAAGAACGGACGAGACCCAAAGCACAGTATTATCTGTCCAGGCTGAGGATTTGTCACTGAGAGAGACAAAACCTGGATGACAAAATCACAGATGGCACATCATCCCCAGCATGGTCACAGGTCCCAGTCCACAGGTCACTGAATTCCATGATGCTAAGAGCACGTCTGTGCAAACCTAGGGGGAGAGCAAGACGCTGAGCACAAGACTGCCAAGGCCTCTGTCCTCATGGATTCACCCACCTAATGCCAACAATGAGTTTTTGCTCATCTCACCCATCACTGAGAAACCAGACACAGTTCATCTCCTCCCCTTTTGCTTATTACACTCCCACTCCTATCACCATTAGCATTGCTATGAATGTTGCTTTCTCACTCAGCATCATCACAAAAGCATCATCACAATCCACCTCTAGATCCCTCGCAGCTCAGAATGACCAATCTTGCAGCCTCACAATCACTGGCCTCAAGGAAGAAACCGACCTCCCTACCTGCTGGCCAGTTACAACGTGCCCAGCACATTCCCATCTGTGTACTTTCTAGCACTTTCTCCAACATCTGAGCAAGCAGATTGGAACCTCTAACTGGCCAAACTCTCGGGCTCTACACAGCTAGACTTCTTGCTGGCTTATGGAACCTTCAGCGGGGGCTTAGATCTGTAGAGGTGAGGGCATTGGGGATGACTGGAATCACCCCATCTCGCCTCCCCAGCAAGTGAAAAATAAACTGTTCTGAGATGCACTGAATAAAACCCTTCCCCAAAGGTGGCCTCCTGCAGACACAGACTGGAGGGCTCTGAGTGAACCCAATCAAGGTAGTGACTCCTATCAAAAGTCCTGCCTTTCTGTTGTGGGCAGTTGGTTCATGCATGTTGGCACCTTTTCTGTGCCTCCTCCTTCTTTCTGGGCATCTTCTCCAACCCAGCCTTCATCACATTTTGCTTCTTTGCTTTGTAGTTCAGTTTCTGGTATTGGAATCTGGAAAACTAAGCTTAGACCACTATGTCCCAGGAAAGCATGTCTCTCCACTTGGGACAAGGACATGGCACTAGGAAAGAAAAGGAAGAATCCAAAGGAATAAAAAACTGACTAATAACTGGCAGTGAAAGAAATGACGGAGTGACCAGAGGAGTACACGGGGCGAGGGAAGAGGGGAGGAAAACCCAAAAGGCAAGAAAAAAAGAAAATGTACACAAATCTTAAATGATTAAAAAAAAAGTCCTGTTTCATCATGGAATCATGATGAAGAGTCAGCGGATCCCAAGCTTTCTCTTCCAGTCTGTCTGCCTCCTTAGCTAAGTCAGTGTATTCATCTGGGCAACAGTTTTCTCATGTCAACATTCTAAGCAATGCATGGCTCTTCGAGTGCTTTGCCATAAACATCCATAGCTTTTCCACAATGTTCCATCACCCATAGATTTTCCATAAAAACCCATCGATTTCCCACAATCTAGTTATCACCAAATGCTGTGAGCAAGGAGTGAGTGAGTGGGTGCTGTCTGTTTTCAGGACAGCCGGTCCCCACTCAGTGCCATTACCCCTATCAGTGAGCCAAGGTGTGTGTTGGCTTCTGGGGAGCAAAGTTATTGTTTCGTTGCTTCACAGAAGCTGCAGATGAAAGCTGTGTGGCCACAGGAGGCAACTTCTGATGTGGCTGTCAAGCCCTGCTCAGTTGGCTTTTCTGGGCTCCCTCTCTGAGCTCTCACCACTCTCTTGCTGGTAAGAGTCTCATCAGACATCTAACCACCTGGACCGCCTTATCTGTTGTGCCAGCTGGTGTCAAGGCTGGCACATCTGGCACATTGCGTCTCCCTGTGCCAGGATGCTGTGCAACTACTGTGCTACCAGAGTGACTTGCTCCACCATTAGCTTAATGGCCCCACGCTACTGGCAGCTCCACACACCTGTCCCTGAGGCTTAGACACTGTATCCATTCACAGACACCTGTTATCTCAGCCCTAGAACCTTGACCTGCATTTATGGCATGCCGTCTCCCCTGTCTCAATAACTCTGAGCAGATAACATGATCCGAAATGGCGCTTGATGGGTGTGAAGGAGGTTGTTAACTCAGCTGGACTTTGGAGAGAAGAGATGCCCATGATAATTATTAAAGCAATATTCATTTCTCGCCTTTTTTGCTTTTTCCTTTTTGTGTGTGTGTGTTTGTGTGTGTGTGTGTGTGTGTGTATGTGTGTGTGTGTTCTAAAAAACCTGTCAGATAAAGGAAAGGAAAGGGTTTCAAAAGAGTTTCAACTCTCCTCGCCTTTCTGATGAAGGACTTGCTTAAATGAACTTGCTCTAGTTTCAGCCCCATGCATAAGGTCTCACAGCTGGTGCTTTTATTATATGAGGTGACTCGAGCTAAACAAAATGAATCAGAGCTGCACACTGTAAGCAAGGGATATTATTTCTGTCATTTTTGGCTGCCAACAAAATGCCAAGAAAATTACAAAGTAATAGCTACTACTGTGAAAGGGAATTAGAAATAAAATAAACTTTTTCTGCCTCAGGAAAAGCCTTCCATTCCCTTCATTTTTAGAGGACAGTTCATGGATCTTGGCACCCCCATGTCACATAAACAATAATTTGCACACACACGGAATCCAAATGTATTCTGTTCCTGGGGTCTGTATCCGTTACCTTGACAGGAACAGAGAAAGCATTTTAATCAGATTTCTTTTCTATATAACCGTTGCCTCTTTTGTCAGCAAGAAAGAAATCCAGTTCAATGGATATTTTTATAAAGAGCAGCATCAGCATTTTTTAAAATTAAAGAACAACTGAGAAGATTCCATCTCTCTTCCCCTTTTCCCATTTTCCTCCATATCCGCCACACACATTTGGCAATGACCCGCCTTCCTGTTGCTTCAAGGGCTGGCAGAATCCTTCAGAGAAAGAGAAAAACTGGCGGCCAATGCAGCCTTTAAGTGAACATTCCATCCCTGGTGAAATTTTAGTAAAGAAAAGGCCTCAGGTGGCAATATGACCCTACCACTTCGTCACAGCTCTCCCTGCTTTCCTTCAGAGTGAAACCCCCTAAGAGTTAGGGCACTGATGGGCACTGCCAGGGGTCACAGAAGGTTGTCTGTATGGAGTTAGGAAGGTTCTACAAATGGGGAGACAAAGAGGGTAGAAGGGGAGGAGGCAAGGGAATCTAAGAGAAGAATGTAGATGCATTAATAGACTGAGTTTAATATAGGACTTAATGGCTTCACAGAGGTGAGAACATTATAAGGGTGATGTGGCTCTCAGGGAATGATGTCTCTCTGGAGACAACACAATTAATGGCCCAGATAGTGTCTGGGCCACAGCGGGATTTACTTCCCTGAGTCCCCAAATGCTGGGGCTAGATTCTATGCACCTTTGGGAGTAACAATACAATTTTTAGCATTTGAGAAGGTCTGGTCATCAGCAGCGTATTCTATTTTGGAAAGAACAGAAAGACAAGAGGTTGAGCATCAAATGGAAGTATCAATGAATGGTTTTTAAATTGATTAGAAGAAAGAAAAAGTCAGTAGATGTAAAGGACACAGGTTTCACAGAGAAGGAAATTCAGGTCATTGACAGAAACATGGGTGCCCTTGTGAGCTGTTAAGGAAATCCAAATCTAAGAAGTAAGACATTATTTGCCTCTTATCAACCACCTGACTAAAGTGGTATGGTGAGATCTGAAAAATGGTGACACTCATTCAAGACTGTCAGAAAGCTAAATGAGGCCCTGTTTGATGATGACAAAGATAGACAGGGTTCTCTTAAAAGATTGTAAGAGAAGGGGGGAACCTTAGGCAAGAAGATGAGAAACTATTTTGAAGTTAACTAGTTAGAAACATTTGTTAATTGCATTAACTATTGATTTAATATCAAAATGATTGAATGGTTACAATTAAGCTACAGGGTGGAAGGAGTCCTCTCAGGCAAAGCATGTGGGAAGAAAAGTTGAGACTGAGCATGGGATCATAAATGAAGCAAATATTGAATGGACCGACAGAGGAATAACCAGCAAAGAATAACACAGAGTGTCTATGCATTTTAGCCACCCCATGGGTCAATTTTTCACCCTCAGGGTCCACATAGCGGTGGAAAGTGATCCCATCCTGATATCTCATCATAGTCAGTTTCTGTTCTGTCTCTTCATGAGTCCTAGTCCTTTCCTCAATAAAAGTGTCCATGAGGTCACGAATGTTAGCATCAACACCTGGGTAAATCCTGGCTCTATAGCTATGAGTCATGCAAGTTTTTGTAATTTGCTGAATGCCTCTGCTTTTCATAGAACATTATAAACAGTAAATTGGTTCATATGTGCAAACCACTTGGAAACTTAGGTAACTATTTTAGCTCTGTTTTTTTTTTTTTCTGCCCATTTTCATGCTTCCAATGACCACCTTCCATTTCGTTATATTTCACAGAAGCACTTGGAGGTAGGTGTTATGTTTCCTCCTCTACAGATAAAGAAGCTCGAGCTTCTAAAGTTGATCTTGCTAGCACAGTACAAGGTCAAGATAGGGTTGTGGTGACCTTCTCCCCACAAAATTTGTCTCTTTGTTAACTGTCTCTGATAAGAACCCATGCACTCTTTTCCATCTTGCTAGCATGACATCCAACCAGAAGACCCTGAGTCACTCAAGGCATCAAAAGATATTCCAGCTCTAGCATGAAGACCTGCTTGCTGCACCCGCTAGTGCAAATGGTGACTCACGGAAGGAGGATAACTGCCATTAGCTCTCTCACACATCCTCCCATCCACGCTTTCTCCTCCCCGTGAGTCAGTCTTATTCCTCTTTAATGGATGGCTTCTGTCTTGATATAAAAACATTTTTTCATCATTCTGCACATGCACTATTTTTGCTGTTGTTTCAGTGCCCACCGGCCACTCTGACAGCAACCTCTCTGCATGTTATGTCTCTTTCTTGCTCCCCATAGGACAAAGCAACAGCTTCTCCAGACTTGGAGGGACTGGGGAGCAATGTGTTGCTTTCTGCATTTTTTGTTTGGTTTTTTTTTTTTTTTTTTTTTTACTTTGTCTGTGATACATTATTTCCTTTCAGCAATAAGTGGTTCCTCCAATACTGTCTCCTGGGGACACGTTACGGCTCTTGCTGGAGTTGCCCTGGTTACTTGGTCTGGGCTCTTGGACAGCTCTAATTCAATTTACAACGCAGTTACATAACTGTTCCCGGTCTCCAGTTGACCTTGTGTCAAGCAGCGGTCAAGTTGTACCAGCCCTGAGAAAGGAGGACGATCTCTGGTTGGCCCTCGAGAATGTTTCAGTTGGGGTTCTGGAATGGAATGTGGCACAGAAAGGGCAAACCAGACCAGCAAATTCTTTGCAAGGGTGAAAAGGCAGGGCTGGTGATTTTTCTAAGATGGATGTTGTTTATTTCCAGGGCAATTCTGTGTCACTCAGGATTATGCGTTCTCGGCTCTGATCAGAGATAAGGGGCTATCGCCTTTCCCCAAGATTCTCTGTAAGCAAATGTGTCTTTTGGCCTCATGGGAAGAGGTCCCAAGAGTGCCTTGGGCTTGGGAACCTCTCAAGGACAGATTTTCAGCACATTCTTTTCCAAAGTCCTGGTTCTACTCAGTTCTAAATAGTGACAAGAATAGCCACGTTTGGATTCTTTCCCTTCTGGTCTTAATAAAGCCAGGAAAGCCAGGGGTTTCAATGTCAAAGCAAAAATACAAAGCAAAAGCTGAGCAAATTGGTCAAACTCTTCAAAATTTGATCTTATGAATGCACTCTGAGAATAAGAATGCTGTTTATTTTGCTCTCTATTGGAGCCTTGTTCCATGAAAAGGACCTGGCACAGAGTAGGTGCATAGAGAATATTTCTTGAATGATGTATCATTTAGTTTATGGGTAGTGACAATGGGTGTTCACCCAAGGCTGTCACACCAGAGGTTTTCAGAACTCTAATCTACCGGGGTCTGTGCAAATGTTAAGTAGATACAGTATAAATGTATGCATATCCTGTAATTCTATATCTACATATAATGAATAATGAGCAATAACTGGTAGCTCATCTACGATCAATCAGCATAGAAGGCCATTATGCTAAGCCTTCCAGGGTCCACCTTCCAGGCAATTCACACACACTAACCTGGCTCTCCCTGAGACATGGCCAGTCTCCTGGAGGTTATTTGTCCAAAGTTGTTCCAACCTCTTATTGAAAAGGGTCCATGCTTAATTGTCACCATCTTTAAATTCTTTTAATGCTTTAACAGGAGGACCACACTTTCATTTTGCCCTGAACGCTAAAAATGGTGCAGCCAATCCTGTCCAAAGAATATAGAAATAGCACCTACTCTCAGCTCTGGGTGCTATCAACACCAGGTGAGAAAAACAGCTGTATATTTAACAATATGCTTATTTAATAACAGATGTGTCCAGAAAGGAAAGTCTACAATTTTCAGTCAGTGAGAGATATGAATTCATTCAAACTGATTCACTAACTCATGATGACAAAATACATAAAAATAGATAATGAGAAAAGTAATCTATAGATTTACCCCTAGTTCTTATTAACTATGAACTAGTCATCTAGGATTCACTAAGTTTACCTATTAAAAAGTTAACCATTTTTCTGAACCTTTAAATGTTCTTCAATCATCTATATTGTCTACCTTTGCAAAACAAACCTCTATTTTTATTAATTCTGTTGTTTACTCTGCATCACATTTTAATTTTTAATTAAATCAATGTGAGGCTTTAATCGGTTCTATCCTGTGCTGTTAAAAAAGGGTTTCCAAATCAAATTATTTCCAAAATTTTGCTTCCCAGAAAGTAGAGATAGGCCAAAATCTAAAACATTAAATTTTATAATATATATATATATATAAAACCTTGCACTATGTACATTTAGTCATAATAAATAAACATCTAATTAAGTTGAACTATCAATGATTAATTTTGTACATCAAATATTAACATACATATATACATTTCACCTATCTGTTTCAAAAAAGTTCATTTTTCTCAGCTGATTTAGCTCAAAAACGATTTTAAAGTTGTCATGATATGGGATAGAAACCTAGAGAAGCTGCTTGGGAAAAAATGGATTCTCTACTTACAAACCAGGAAAGCTGAAGAAATTTTTAGTGAAGTCATATCTGTGAAACAAATGGTGATGGTCTTTTAGTGGATTTAATTTTTTCAAGTTCTCCCAATTTCAAAGCACATCTAACTGCTTAGAACTTACTTGCTCTTTCACTTAACACGCACTCGCATGTCAGAAATGTTGCCATGTTTATAGTTACAAGGATATTTTATGACGACTTGAATACTTATTTATTTACTAAAATGTCAAGGCACTCAGTACATCAGTGTATTGGAACAGTCTAATTCTCACTCCTGCCTGGATTCAAAGCACAGGGATCATTGCTTTACATTGGACCAGATAGCTCTTAATTGCCTTATTTTCCAGATTGGGCTTTTCTGAGCTCAATTTTCTTGTAGTAGAGAAAAACTTTGAAAACTCTGCTTTCACTTTACACTGAGAATAAGAAATAGGCAACAGGAAAATAATGATTTTTCTCTGTCCAGTCTTGGCGGAAAAAATATTTTTTTAGACTCCAACTTTTTTCTCCATATTCCAGCAACACTAAAATCCTGTTTGAAATTAGGTTGATTCATGTCAGCTACACTTCAACCCTCTCTGGGTAGAATAGGGTGCTGTATGATCAGTTGCCCAGATAGCAAAAATATTCTCAAAATTTTGATATAAATGGAGAATCTATGATTTAGACTCATACCACCAACCACATATGTCCTAGCTAAGGGAGTCCTCCTCTACGCTGTTTTTTAAAAACACTCAATCCTTCATTAAAAAAAAATCCATGAACTCAATGAAATATGGCTTATTATATGCAAATAGGGTAAGTTAAGTAAATAATTGCTGAAAGTGAATCAACTTGAGGTGTATAACTATCAATTTAGTCATGGAAATAATTTAAGCCCGTATATCCAGGCTTAAGGACAAAGAAAGCTTTAGACCTCAGTGGGAATCAGGAGACATCTTAAAAATTATTATACATCTACCTACATTTTTCAGACACTGCTTTTCATAAAAATTACTGTCTTTAGAAAAATATCTGGCCTTCGTTTGCTAGAGGCAAATAACTCACTGTACTCAGATTGGGATTCAGGTATCATAAGTGGTTACCCTCAGGTTTTTGAGATTTGACTGATTTTAAAAATCACGGTTTCTCCACAAATGTTCATCTAGACTAAAACAAAATAAAAAAAAATTTCAAGAAATCTCCATAGTTATAATACCATCTTGGTTAGATACCTTTTCTAAAACAGAAGAAAGATTAAAAATATGAAGAATTTGAAGGAGCTGGTTCAAGTAGGTAATTTACTAGGAAGTTGGGACTGACTGACTGACTCCTAGACCCAACACCATGAACAACACTGTCTTCTTTCAGGAAGCCTAAAAGCTATTGGGTTAAGGAGGGTGGGATGGAGCAAAAGCAAGTGTGCTTGGTAAAATGAATAGTGGTTCAAATCCTGTTCACAGCCCTGATTTTCTGCTGATTAAATACTTCTAGCCAACCGTTTGGAAGGGTCAGTAATTTATCTTGTAAATGATTTATCTTCTAAATGAGTGTGAGTTTTCAGACACGGTGTCACTACAGTAAATATGAATTAGATATTGACTAACACGGAGATTTAGAGGAATTCAAGTGGGTTAGTGACCTAAAGTGAAAATTCACAAAATTCTCAGGGCAGAATTTATTTTGGTTAAAAGAAGTTCTACTACAGATTGATGGGGTAAAGAGGCGAGGCCAAGACAGTGTCGAAAAGTCAAATCACAAGAGGTTGAGTTACAACCACTAATGCTGTTTCCAAACCTTCATCTATGACTTGAATGATAATAGATTATCTGACTATAAAACCTGGGTAGCCAGCTTTGTTCTGTCCTGAAGTCCCAAAAGTGGCCAGGTAAGTTAGAGTGAGATAACAAATGAAACCTGAAGTTATATAGAGATAGTACTGGAAATACTTGTAGCTTCAGGGGAGCACCTTGCTAAATTTGTATCATATATTCATAATCTTTCCAGGCTCTATCTCAGGAACAGCCAAACCAAAGAGATGCACAGGGAAAAATATAGATAGGATGTGGCAGGACATGTTCCATGTCCTCTCCAAGTATACCAATCTCTCAGGACCATCACCACCTCACCAACCCTGGAATCCTTCAACCCTGTCTTTTAGAGTTTTGATAGACATAAGCACAGGCGATCAAAGCATTGACTATTGATTCAGCCTCTCACACCTTTCCCCTCTCTGGAATCAAGGGGTATGTCTGACTGTGTGTATGTGTGTATGTGTGTATGTGTGTGTGTGTGTGTGTGTGTGTGCTTGTATGTGTTAAATACCTGCCCCCAATCCTGGTTGCCTTTCTGACAACCACTCCCATCTTTAGGATTTTAGAGTCACCTCATTAACACAAATTTCACTGTGGTTGAAAGGGAGTCCTTTCATATTTTATCTCTGCAAGAACTGCAGGAATTGAGTACAAAATGCAAAGAAGAAAGTAGATGGAGGATGGCATCAGAGGAGGATCCTTGCCTCATTCTTCAGAGGATCATGTGGATTAACCAGTGGATTACTACACTGATTGGCTTGGGGTAAAATTGGACTATGTCTTGGGGATCAAAGACCAGGAAGTCCTGGACAGAAAGAGAATAGTAGAGATTTATGTTTTACTGGACCAGAGCTGGGTGGAGAGAGAGGTCTCTTCAATTTGTGGTTGGGGGCAAGATGCTGTGGTACAAACTGTAATGCAGCCATTTGGCTGCCACTCAGCCAGCAGCCCTGGAGAATGAGCATTGGGCAGTGTGGAGGGAAACACCATTGACTGAGGGGAAATAGATATGGAGCAGTTGGGTTCCCAGTGAAAAGAAGAAGTACAAAGCACTGGGCTATGCCCTCCTTCCCCCTCCCCACCAGTAGGAACTGTTACTGACTTGTGAAGCAAATTGTTAGCACAGACAGCAGAATCTTGGGTCTGCAACCACAGAGGAAGGAAAACAATGGTGGCACAACATGATCCTGAGCAGCCCAGAAAATTTGAAGCAGTGACTTGATCCCTAGAGCTTCCTCCCACACCGCCTGACTCATAGCTACGAGATCAGTCTTCAACCTACAGAAGCCTAGAAAGGTTAATCCTGTAAAGTCATATGAAAACCACAGCTCCAGTTGCTGAAAAAGTAGATCAAATTCAAATCTCTAAGTTACTGTTCCTAAGGAGTTGGAGAGTCTGGAGGACCAAGCAGAGGACACTCATGGGACTATGAGTAGTTGTGATGTGGTAATATCCTTCTTAAAGAGGGTGAGCCCCGTGGAATATTATGCACCAATCAAAAAAGACAAACATATGCCATTTGCAGCAACACGGATCGAGTAGTTAGAAGGAATCATGCTAGCAGAAATAAGCCAGAAAGTAAAAGAAAAATATGGATGGTCTCAATTATATGAGGGATATAGAGAAAACAAACACATAAATGGACAAGAAAATTTAAAACTGTAAGCAGAACTGAAGCATAGAGAATGGGGGGGGGAAATTGGGGATAGAATGGGCACAAAAGATGATTCACAGGAGAACCTGAGGGTAGATAATGATGAAGATGGAAGGAAGGAAGGAAGGAAGGAAGGAAGGAAGGAAGGAAGGAAGGAAGGAAG
>PVHY01004079.1:87782-98912 GCA_004024945.1 Uropsilus gracilis | reverse complement strand
GTGGGAATGTAAACTGGTCCGTACACTATGGAAAGCTGTGTGGAGGACCCTCAAACTAATGAAAATGGAACTACCATTTCACCCAGCAATCACTCCTCTGGGAATTTACCTAAAGGAGACCTCAATACTTATACAAAGGGACACCTGTACTCGGATGTTCACTGTGGCACTATTTATAATTGCAAGGACATAGAAACAACCTAAATGTCCCAAGACAGATGAATGGATGAAAAAGATGTATATATACACATTGGAATATTATCTATCAATTAAAAATGACAAATTTGGCAAATTTATGATAACATGGATGTATCTAGAAATCATACTAGCAGAAACAAGTCAGAAAGAAAAAGACAGAAACCAAATGGTTTCACTAATATATGGGCAATACAAAAAATAAGCAAAAGGCTAGGAAGAAAAGTCCAAACAGGCTAACAACCAAACTAAAGAGCACAACTGGAGGGAGATGGGAGGGAGTGATCAGGGAAGGAAGGTGGTGGGTGATCCCCAGATAATACAAAGACATGAAAAAAAAATATATATATATATATATATTTTTAAAGAGAGACAGACAGAGAACACAAAGGGGAAAATGAGTCAGGCTGATCAGAAAATACTGATATCCAGAGTGTCCAGAATCCAGGCTTTGTCTCTGGCAGCTAGCAGGAATGTCTGCCAGAAAACAATAATAAGCATTTTCATGAGAAACCAAGGAGAGAACAAGGTTATGGTCTTGATGCCATTTTTAATCTTCTCCAGCTCTATCCCTGCCTCTCTAGCCCCCTGGTCACACATCTCAGTGCTACAGTGAGGGCTTCGCATCTAAAATTAAAGAGAAAAGGCAGTACATCCCTGACCAGTGTGGAGGATGATGTACAACCCAAAACAAACAAGAGAGCTTGATCCCACTTCTGTCCTTGCTCCCCTAGGGAACTCCAAGAAAACAGCAGAGGCAGAGACAAGAATGGGAGCAGGGGAGGGCATGAACTAAGGGTAAAATCTGTGTCCCCTCTGGGGGCAGCAGCCTGCCAGCACAGGCCTTGGCAGGGGAGAAAGGCAGCAAGGTGGTACCTACAGGATGCAGATGACAGAAGCAAAGAGGACAGCTCTTGGGGACCTGCTTCAGGTTGGGGGGAGGACCGAGGGATCAAAAGCCAAAAATGGGGTTATTACCATTTAAGTGACCCCTTTGAAAGCTCTAGGCTACCGTAAGAAAGTGAGCCTGAGAAAGTGAGCTGACATAGGTAACACTGACACCCCTCTGTTCTTTCCCTACACTCTGCAGTGCACACTGGGTTATAACAAGAGTCCCTGGGGGGCTGTGTTCATCCACACTAACTCTTCTGAGGCAGGTGCCCCCAATAAAAGAAATAACGATTCTTGATATTCAGAATCTAATGATGTGCCTGTAGTCTCCATATATTATAGTAAGTCCAATTATTGCCCCACTGAGGTACATAATCCAGGTTACTTTTCTAATAGGTGGGATGCCCTGGTACTGATACATGCCCTTTCTCATTCAGGTTCTCTTGCAGCTCATCACACACATTTGAGAAAAAGTAGGTCAGGGGTAGGGGTACAGTTTGTGTCCATGAGAGGATTTGTCTGCGAAGAAGCAATCGAATATAAATTGTGAAGTTAATGAAATCAGGAGGCCATTAACCTGAGGGGGTTCTAATACCTTAGGAGCCTATGCAAGCAAAACAAATCCAAGGTTGTAAATCCCAGAGGCTAAGAAATAAAAACTTAGAAATAAACAATCACAAACAGCCAACAAGTCTTTTGCAAAGAAGGCAAGTGCTGAAGTTGTAACCAATCAAATCATTCTTGATTGACTTGCTTCTGTGTCTTCTCTATAAATGTATTTTTCCCAGCTCCAACCCATTTCTGTTTGGTTCTTTGCAGTTCAAATAGATTTTTGTTCAAATGAACCATTAAAAATTTTAATCTGCCTTTATCTCTTAATGGAACTAAACAACCCTGCTGAGAGGACAGCAAAAGCATTCATTACTACAGTAGATCATATCTTCTATGCCCCTCCTGAAGGTTCTAGTGAGTGCACAAAGAGATCATCTGAAACATTTTTTAATCTGTAGAGGCTCATAAAAACCAGGTACTATCACACTGTTTCCCAGTAAGTTAAAATACCTGTTTCTCTATATTATAATTTAGTCATGATAAAATACACGGCTCTAGCTCATTCTTGCCATGTGATTTCATGAAGTACAGAAGTAAAGAGAAGAAAGATCAGATCTCTGCCCATGAAAGTTTGGGGGCAGTCTGAGTTCATCACAGAAAATGTCTGGATGAGGCTGCATTCTAACATCTGAAGTTAAGTCTTCTTTCAGAGAACAAATAAAACATGTGCCAATATTGAGTCAATCTAGCCACTGCTTGCATAAATGCACTTAAGACATTTTGCAAATCAATATGCCACCAACCCAGTGAAATGTGGCCACAGACCCTAAAAGAACGACTAAGAGGAAGCATCCTTCCCTTGAAGCTTAGCGAATTAGGTAGACCTTAAATTGGAATCTGTGGGTGGTGACAGCAGAAGTGGATCGCCCCTTTAAACCTTCCTCCTAAGACTCCTGTTATTAGAAGCCAAGCCTTCAAAAAGTGAGTTACCATATTGCCTAGGGGAAAATAATGTCAAAGTAATTTAAATATTTTTCAAATCACTCCTTAATACCCTATGCAACTTTGAAATCCCACAGCCCTATAAATCTTAGCAAAACCATTGTTTCCCTGCCTTTGGGTTTTGGATTTCACTCTTTTATGGATGAGTAACATTTTCAATCAAGTTGTTTTCTTGTTACTCTGGGAACCTGGCTTGTTTTGAATAAACATAATCTCCATTCTGGGCTCTCTGGTCTTACCGCTTCTTTCTCAACTCAGCTAGAACAGGAAGTTCACATTCTAGGCATTGTGTGAGATGCACATTTGAGTCTTCAGGATTCAGGGAAGAAGCTTCAGGCCTGAGTTGGGTCCCCCACAGCAAACCATGGTAATATTAACACTAGTAAAAACCAAGCAAGACTTCATTCAATGACTGCTCCCATATACAAGCTATTGTGTCCATTTACCCCTCCTCTCTCTGTGATGTGTGTGCAGATTTCACTCTTAACACTAAAGTTCACTTGTTTATATTTGTCTCCCTCACCAAACTGAAGGCAAAGGACAAGACCTTTGCCTATTGATTTCAGTCATCCCCAAAACTTGCTTGCCGATATTTATTATGAAATTTATAACAAAATTTTGGCTGAAGAAAAAAGAAAAAAAAATTTTGGCTGAAGGATCAATTTGTTAATTAAACTAGTTGATTAACTGAACTAATTCTACAAATGAAAGCACCCTAACCCCCATCACTAGATTAAGGTAAATCATTCTTACATAGAATTCATGAATTTACTTTGAACTTAAAGTAATTAGGCAATTGCTCAAAAGTCAATTGGTAATGAACCTGATAAATGTTCTTATTTTTGGTAGCATCCTTAGTATTTGTTTAATACAGACAGCTGTCAAGAATTTACATACTCGTAAATAATAACACTGAAAAACAGCTCATGTAACAGAAACATTGAAAAAATATTGTTGATTGAATTCATGTTGCCCCTTGGAGACACCAGGATGGAATCATATACTTCCAGTTCTTACTTGGGTACAAACGAGTGAACTGGTGAGACTGTTAATGTTAATTTCTACCCAAACCAATGAGGAGATTGTCCTCAGATGCCCATTTTGTTTTTGCTAATTCTCTTGTACAAGATACTCACAGGAAGTACACTGGGATTTTTCTCACTATTGAACACTGGAATTTTTCCCACTATTTTATTCAACACCATAACTACTGGACATCAACAGTGTTGGCTAAGTACAAGAGACACAAAGAAGAATTTTGAGGTGGAGTTGAACTGCATGAGAGGGTCTTGACAAGAACACAAATACCATAACCAGGAATGTGTATGACATAAGACAAATACACATGTCACCAGTGTTATGGGATCAGAGACAGAGAGAAATACTAATAGAGAAATACTTCATGAAGGAATGCCGGGTGTGGTGGCATGCGCCTATAATCCAAGTGCTGGGAGGCAAGAGGCCAGGAATCCCTTGAGTTCACAGATTCAAGACTATCCCGGGCAACATAGTGAGACCTGGTCTCAAAAAAGCAGCCAGGCGTAGTGACGAGTGCCTGTATCCCAGCTACCTGAGAGGCTGAGACTGGGGATTGCTGGAGTCTGCGGGATTGGAACTACCCCAGGGAACAGCGAAACCTAGTTTCAATAAACAAACAAATAAATAAATGCACCAAATTAAAAAAAAAAAAAAAAAAAACACCTTCATGGAGGAGGTGGTAAACTTCGAACAAGATTTCAGTCGTCACATAGGTAGAAAGAACAACAAGGTGAGGCTGGGGAGAGTGGAGGCGCAGGGCTATCCAGAAAGACCAGAAGAGAGAACCACTTCCCATAGTCATCTTTGGTCCTTATTTCCAGAAGTCTTCATTCCATCCGCTCTTATTATACTACTTGGCAATACTTCGCTACTACCCAATTTGAGATTAGCTGCATTTAACAGAGAATATCTGATAGCGTTATGATAAACATCTCTCCTTTTAGCAGCAAATGCTATTTTCAAATAATGGATCAAACACTACATTTGTAATAATGTCCCTAGAGGAATGTTTCAAAATTTAAAATTCAGTTTGGATAAACTATAATTATATTTTCTTTTTTCTTATTATTAGAATTCAAAACAAGTACTCCTCAGCATTTTCTACTAAGATCTGAGCTTAACATGGAAACCATTCTAATTATTAGAGTATCACTTCTTGCCAACTTCTATATCATTTCACCCTTGCCAAATTCAGACATCTAAATTAGAATGAGGTGCTTTGGAATATTTTTTCCTTTGGAATCTTTTTAAGAACTAGAATATGGATGCAGCACTGTTTCCAATAGCTTAGACCTGGAAGCAGCCTAAATGCCTGCTAACAGGACTGAGTCAAAAAGCTGTGACTTGAATAGTGAGTACTATTCAGTCACAGGAATGATGAAATACAGTCATTTACAGCAAAATGGAGGGTTTCAGGGGAATTAAGTGTAGTAAAGTGAGTCAGAATGACAAAGACAAAGTATTTAGGAAAACTAATAGACATTAATAAATGAAGGGCTGAACATAGAAATGTGACATTAAAAAAGGAAATACTAATAGATTAAAGTTAATTAAATGTTGTTGCTTTGTTTTAGACACAAGACTTCGCAGAGCTAGTGTTAAGGTCTTGTAGACTACCATCTCCAAAGGAGGAACTTACACCTCAGTAGTTACTTTACAATGAATGTTTTTTTTTTTAGATGCATCTATTAATTCTCAGAATGTTGTTTCAGAAAATACCATTCTGGGAAAAACAGTTTTCTAATGAATTATTCTAGATTAAAGATAACTCCACAATCCAGCTTTAGGAGATCAGCTGACCACCATTGAGATGCTTTCTTTATCAAACAAATAGCATGTCAATTCAGAAATTAAAAGCTAAATGAATTGTGTGGCAAATGCCACTGAGGTAAATCTCCCAAGGTAACAAAACAAAAACTTTAATCATTAGTTCTGAAGAAATACTGAGATTTCCCTGCAGATTGAAACATAGTGATATGCTCAATTAGTAGCATGTTACAATACATTAGATAAGTAGATAAACTATTTTATGGAGGTTTCCTCACTTGCTAAACATTTCCCACCACATAATCTACTTTAACATCACCACTGCATTCACTCAAAATTCACTACCCACATTAAGAATGGTTCAGTGAATCTACATATGAACACCAGAGAAAATGTAAACAAAAAGCCTCTTATGAAAAGACTGACCTGGGACTTATCTGCAAAAAGCAAAATGCAGAAAAACCTGTGAAGAAGGGAGGGCCATCTAAGTTTAGGAAGGGTGGGAAGAGCCCCCTATCAGAAGGGAAAAGTGACAAGGCACATGTAGACATCACATGTCCCTGTCTACCAAGTGAGTGATTACTTCTAAGCATGAAAAACTTCTAAAAATTAATAAATTTGTGATTGGTTCCAGAACACTCTTTGCTGTTTTATAGAAATGTAAGCAAGATTTATTGATTTGGGGCATGTGATACTATAATATATAGGAAATTGTGGTCATTCTGTTGAACAGAGCATCTCTTTCCTATATATGCGGTCTTGGTCCATAGTTCTTGGCTTACAGCTCTCCTTGAAACTTCTTAAGTGTTGAGAGTGCTAAAGGTATCTGCTGTCATGGTTATGAGTGCAACTTTTAGAAAACAGCTGAGGGGAGCACTGATTGCCAGGGAAACCAGAGAGAGTGGAACTTTCAGTCCCAGTCCCTGACTTCCAGGAAGGGAAGAGGGGATTCCAGAGAGCTATCAGGTTGGTGACAGGAGGGTGACACAACTGGAGAGAGCGTAGAATTGCCAAGCCTTTTCCCCATACCTTACCCTACCCATCTCTTCCCTTTGACTATTGATTCATATTCATTTTCATATCCATTATAATAAACTGGTAACCTTTGGTTCAGGCCCGAACCAAGAATAATGGCATGAACACTGCCTTAGCAGTCGCTGTACTATAGTACAGTGTCCCTCAGGGCCACCGAGATGGGCTCCCTAATGCTCAGTGAGTAATTTCTGTTCCTTCTGAAGATGCTGATAACATCAATGTCTGAGGAACACCTGAGGGTGGGGTTGTTTCAACTGATAACACAAAGAAAGCGCCTATTCCAGAAACATCACTAATGAGTAGTCTTGTGATTGACTACACCTAGACTGCCAGCAATCCTCCCCCAGACCTGAGAATGAAGAAATTCTTCGCACTCCTCCATGTCCCCATTCCCCTTCTTTCCTACACAATCTTCCTAAGCAGCCTTTTCTTATTTATGATAGTCCCATTCTCCTCATCTGGCACCACTTGCTAAGAAAATGTTTTCCTTGTAGAAACAATCTCACAGATCAGAGTCAGCCTTTCTGATCATAGGCAGAACTACCTGGTTAGCAAATTCAGGATAGACATATAATCCCCAGTGAGATCAAGATAATGGCTGCCATTGTCTCAGCCAGAATGCTTAAGTCCCAAGAGTAGCTTCAATTGGCGCTCACCTAAGTGTCTCCTCACTGTCCTTCTTTCAAATGTCTTCTCCCCCACCCTTTGTTTCACCATCATTTATAGATCCATCTTCTCTGCTCCCCCACCCCCCTTTCAGAAAGTCTGGTTCATGCATGCTGGAATGTATAGCCCAAGGAAACTTGCTGTGATTTGGGGTGCACTGCACTGTAATGTCCCTCCCCCCTTTCACAGAGATCTGCAACAGTGGGTGTTCCAAAAATGCCTAGAGGAAAAGGGATCAGCCACTCTAAGATGACTCTTTTTATCTGTTCAATGAGGATACTAGCTTAGACCAAGCAATTCCAAGCACAGAATATGCTTTCTGGTACAGTCTTATATTTTTTCTTTCTTCCTCTTTCCAGGAACAGAAACCTCTCTTCGACGTACACCACAAGCCAGATTCACCTGTCTCTTGCCTACACTCTGCGTATCCATCCATGTTGTCAAAATGCATTTTGTTTTCATGTACCCAAGGTTTCCCAGGAATGAAAATGAAGTGTAGCAGAAACTATTGGTTGCTAAGAGACCCCATTCTTTCCTTTTTCAGGAGCAGAACTCAGTTTTCTTGGGCCTGCCGTATGTCCAGTTAAAATAAACAAAAATAAATGCCCACCTCTTTGTGGTTGCTGTAGTTCTGAGACCCAGTTCGCTGACCTAAGAAACAAATGCAGGAAATTTTCCTGACAGGACAGAATCAGCTGACAGTGTGGAATGCCACTGAGAATGTGGGCACAGTGTTGAGAAACTGGAGGTGAAACAGCTGCTTTGCAACCTCCACGAGACCAGTCAGGAAAGGCCTAGGCATCTGGGAAGCAGCAGTGGAGTCAGAGTTAGAGAGAAAAAGCAGGATGGGGTAGAGATAGAGCTGGGCCAGAAGAAGCTTCAGATTTTCTGATTTGAAAATCTGGTTTGACGCTGAAGACAGGAAAGGGGGGAAAAGGCAGAGAAGAGGAACTTTGGCCAAGAAGAGCTTTGAACTATCACGCAAATAGGACAAAATTTCAGCAAACACAGAAGGAACATCTAGAGCAAAGACTCCCAATTAGATGAGTCCTCTGCTGGACAGAAATGGCCACGCCCAGCTGCCCTCTGCTGTGCTCAATGCTTGGGGGCTGCTGTGGCAAGAGGAACCCTGACAAAAGCTGAGGAGAATCTCAAGGCACAGCACCTGGAGGCTCTGCAGAAGGCACATCCCTTCTTGAAGAGGGATCCGAGTGGCCCATTGACACGGCTTCCATCGCAGACCAGTGTCAGCCCCAATATCCTTGAGCAAAGTTATCCTTGAGCCAGCCCATATCTCTTGCTTCTCATTAGGTGAGGAAAACTAAACTTGTAATTTATTGAGTCCTCTGTTTTGGGATTTCATTTTTCTGTGCTTCTATAAATTATCCACCTGGACTCTTTCCACTGGGTGAGTCCCTAGTTAATAGTAAATTAGGTGTCTAGGGAGATATATTTATTGGTCCAGATTGTGAGAGCTCTGTTCTGTGAAACTACAGTATGGGAGCGGTGTGTCACCAGGCAGATTCTCCAGTTTCCCAGGAGAACTTGGGTAGTGACAGCAACTTGAATAATTGCTTGCAAAAACAGAAATAATAGGCTGGATGGGGGTCTGCTTAAAGGGGCTGATGCCTGCGTATTAGCGCAAGGATTTTTTTGATAACGACTCACATAAAGGAATTACACTTACTTACTTCATATTTCTTAACTGCATTGTCAGTGATTGAAAGGCTAGAAGTCGGACTTCCAGATAGCCCAAGGAAGAACACTTCAGTCTGTGGATGTGAGATAAAACTAGTTCTTTACAAAATGAGCAGGTGGGATTACCTACCACTGAAAGTATTTATATCAGAGGGGATTGAATGCACAGAATGAGCAACACAGATGATGAAGCTGAAAATCAAAGATGAGAACATGCAGTAGCTTGGATATTGGCAACATCAGAAAGCTCAAACCACCTGCAGGCTGCAGAATGAAGAGAGGAGGTGAGATTGTTGATACTTGAGTGAGTCTGTCAGCCATCACAAGCTGAGAATGAGGTGGGTCTGTACTGTGGAGTCGGGAGTCTAGGGATAAATTCAGCTGTTGCCAGAGAATCGGCCCGAGGCAGGAAGTGGGGGAAGTGCTCTAGTTTCTTCTTTCCCCTGTGTTCTACTGACTTCCAACCTCTCACCAGTGTCTCCCCTGGCTAACCTCAATGAGAAGCCAGGGAACACACAAGTTTGGTAAACAGAAGCCTTCATGTGTGAGCCCCTCCATGATGGAGCCCAGCCTCATCCTTTTCCCTGCAGGATTCAGAGAATGAACAAGCAGCCTTAGACGGAGGTCTTTGTAATGATTCCTTAATGCCTTTCCCAATTATCTAAGTGACCAAGAATGTGGATTTTTCTAAACTATTTCAAAAGACAGACCCCTCCCCCCTCTGTAGGGTAAATGAATTATCCAGGTTCTTACCCTTCTGTCATTAGCCTCCAAGACAAGCATCTGCGGTGCTGCTCATGCCCATGACTGTACATGATGGGCTGAATGGGTGTGCCTATGAGTGGGTGGGCATACCTGGCCCTGGGAGGGAGGGGATAAAAGGGCAGCATCACCCTGGGGAAAGGAAAGGAGAGCATAGCAGGGGGTCACAAGATAGATGAGAACTTGAAGAGAATGGGAGAATGCAACAGGGAGCCTGGGAATGAGCATGAAGATTCCTGCATGGTGGGAGGTGTGGAGGGAGGGTAGATAACGTGCCTTCCAGCCCCCTGCCCCTGCCCCACCCTGCCATACAACTGGAGCAGCCGCCCTGCCTGGTGTGCCTGTGCCCCTGATTTCCTGAGAGAGCGTGAAAGTTGTAAAATCTACCAAGGGCTACAACATTCTTCTTTAGCTGCTAGACCCAATGAGCCAGTACATATTGGGGTGGTTATAGTCGACCCAAAATAAACTTTCAGAGCAAAGGCCAAAAAAGGACCAGAGGTCAAGCAGGTCCAAGACTACCATAGTCTAGATCAAAGGCATCCACCAAGTTTGCAGTAAGTCCTTGAGAATAAAATCATAAGCGGGAGGACTTTTTGAACAGCTGATAATGATAGCTAGAAAAGATCAATGATTGGCACATAAATATGGAGCTTCACTCAAATGTAGGGCAAATCCATAGCAAGGCATTAGTCATATGCACAATCTCTTTTATACATCAAATAGTTCCAGTGTAATTTTAGCTGAGTTAAAATAGTTCAAAATTATATAATTAATAAAATTCATTGCCATCACATCTGTTAACACAACTCCTGGCAGCTGCCACCTATTTAACAGGAGCTAATTTATGTGTGTGCTCTTGTTTTGGTCATTTTTTTTAAAGTTGAACTAAAAGTTTCAGACAGTCAGGACCCAAAGTTTAAGGGGCTGTGTTGGCCTGAGAGTTAGTTAGTGGATGCTGGGTGAAGACACCAAGATTCTCTAATTCATAAAGACACCTGTACCCAGATGTTTGTTGCAGAATTATTTACAATAGCCAGGATATGAAAACAACCCAAATGCCCCAAAACAGATGAATGGATCAGAAAGTTGTTGTATATGTACACATGGAATATTATTCATCAATCAAAAAAGACAAACTCATGTCATTTACGGCAACCTGGATGGAGCTAGAAGGAATCATGCTGGCAGATATAAGCCAGAAAGAAAAAGAGAAATGTTGGATGGTCTCATAAGAGAAAGGGAAAACAAACAGACAAGAAAAATTTAAAACTAACTTTTAGCAGAATTGAAGCACAGAGCATGAGAGGGGGAGGGGTGGAATTGGGGGTGGAAGGGCACAAAATGATGATGCTTCATGGGTGATAAGGTGGTGGGAGAATCCCAGGGTAGCTAACAATGTAAAAAAAAAAAAAATGTTCCCATAAAATATAAAAAAAAAAAATAAATTAGTAAGGCCGGGCACGGTGGCTCATGCCTGTAAGCTTCAGCCTATGAAGCGGCCAGGGCTAGGGATCGCGGTTC
>PVHY01004079.1:67708-87682 GCA_004024945.1 Uropsilus gracilis | reverse complement strand
AAAAAAAAAAAAAAAATTAGTAAAAAACAAAAAAACAAATGGGGGAAAAAAGACACCAGGATTCCCTCTGGTGGTAACAACTGGGTCTTCAGGATAGCTAATGGTGTCTGCACCATTCACCAGGGAGAGGTTCCCAGATGTTTCTAGAGGGTGGTGTAACTATCACGTTTCATTCATCATGCCAACACTATCAACTACCGCCAGGCACTGTTTCCTGGCAAGGAAGTTCTTCAAGCCTAGTTCCTACAGTCATCAAATGCTTCCTGAGGGAGCCAAGGACTCCTGAGAATGGCCTTGTGTATGTAACCATCCCCTGTACTTTCGGGACCAAGACTGAAGCGAAATCTTTAAGTGTCCACTCGAGTTAGGCCCCAACTGAAACTCCTCACCCCTCTGGCACTCTTACTGTGCTTTCTCTAGAAACCAGCATGCTTCTGCAGCCAACAGTGCTGAGGTGTATGCAGACGAAACCTAGCACCTCTCCTCCATGTGAGTACGGCTTTTCAGATCCCCCTAAAAAGCACATGAATTTAACATGAGCTACATAAATACAAGCTTGTGTTTTTCTCTATTAGCCAAGGGAAAAGGACTAATTCCATCAACAAGAAAGCCCTGTTCCCATCCTTCAGAACGTCCCCATCACTGGAGACAGCCACTGGCGGGGGCAGCAGGAACAAGGCAATGGCTGCATAAAAAGGATCCAGTTTTGGCCTAAGCTCAATAAAGTTGGCTCAACATTCATCAATAAAGGAACAAGTCAGTACAATTTTCTTGGTGTCTAAAAAACCACACTCTGATATAGCGCACTGTAGACAACACAAGAATTTAGGAAGGAGTCAATATAACCAATTGTCAGGTTAAGGAGAAAAGTCTTTGAAACTAACTGTGAAAATATATCTGAGATGGAGCTTTTTTAAAAAGGAATTTTTTTTTTAGGTAACACAGGGGTCTATCTTGTTTATACTTAACATTTGAATAGTTGAAAGGTTAAGGTTTTGAAGCAAAGATTGTTGCTATTTATCCAGAAGCAACTGATTATATTTCAGTGAACTTTCCCCTCTAGCAGGTATTTAAGGAGGCCTGTTAGAATGTCAAGCCCTGATCTTTTTCCTGAAAGGACGCAAGAGACCTAAGAATTAACTCTATAAAATGGCACTGCATCAAAGCAGAGCCAGCCTACTTATCTGCCCTCAGGGGAGCTCCAAGGAAGGAAAGAGCAGACTGCAAGACTGAAAAGGACAGTGAGGAAGGGGCAGCTGGGGGCTCAAATTTCACAGTAAGTTCACTTTTCTGAAAAACAGGCAGCAGACTTTTCATGAGGGGACCTCGGATAGTTATTTCCATCGCAGGCAGGGTTCTGCTGCTGACTTCTTCCTCCACTGGTCTTCCCCTGTCCTCCCAACCTTTTCCTATTCCCTGCAGGATGCAGGTAATTAACAAGCTCCCCGGAATGGAGGCCCATGTCATCATTCTTTAATGTCTCTTCCAACTGGCTAAGTTAACAAGAGTCTGGGGTTTTGTAAACCAGTTCAACATATGGACCCAAAAAAGAAAATTTATACTTAAGACTACAGTCGATGGCCTTTCCACGGTGAAATGTGTTTTCTTCAATCTTGTGTGGCTATTTAAATAGCCAGTGCTACAGAAAATTGTCCCTTTGGAGAAACTGCTGTGATTTCCAGTGTGAGGGCTAAGTAAGCACTTGAAGGCAATGTTTCTCAAAGGGAGCAAAATCCACAGCACCCAAGAGTGAGAACAGCAGGCCCAGCAGCCACCCTCCACACAGACAGCTGGGGTGACAACGCAGGGAGCCCAGATAAAGGCAAAAATGGGAGGAAAAGGAGGTCAGCCTCCAAAAGCACCTAAGCACCGACTGGATTCCACATAGGAAGTTAAAACAATATCACTTTAGAGCTAAAAGCCTCAGCTCTCCTAAGCGGGCTACAGTGATGTGCTGCGCTACATAGTCGCAGGCCTAGGCACATTTGAATGACCAGAAAAGCTTTAAGAAAACAATTGGGTGTCTGGCCCCATGCCAGTCCCATTTTACCAACAGCTCTGAGGGCAAAGGTGAGCGCCAGGAAACTGAAACCACCCCACACACAACTCCAGTGTGATGGGGGTAGTGAGTCCACTGGACTCCAAAGTCCAGGCCTCCATCTAACAGCCACATCAGGATCTCTGCTGATTATGAACTCCCTGTCTTCCTTAGAAATTCATCCTATGTCATCTGATTTTAAGATTTTCTTTCCATGAAAATTCAACCTGCCTTTTCTATTACTTGAGGTAATATCTGAATCCCCCATCCAGGATCACCAGCAGACTACCCACCCCCAAAGCACCCAGAGTCCACACCATAGTCCACTGTGCTTCCTTCTGCATGTTCTTATCCCCACCCCCGCACCCCCGACCCCCAGGAGGCTTCAGTTCTAGAGTTAATGTCCATTGAGCTGCCTTTTAGTAACCTCCACTCTCTGTGCCAGCTCTGCCCACAAGCGCATGATGCTCTACACAATAAACACATAAAATCCAGGGATGGTACAAGTCTGCAGCATCTGACAACTGAGAACAAACCTATGACCAAATATGACAAAATGAAAGCCAACAGGTATCCAGCCATATCCTCCTTTTACTTGGGACTAACAGGCAATTGCACAAAAAGAGGGGACGTGGGAATTGCACAAAAAGGGGGGAAGGGGAGAGAGGAGGCTGCAGCAGCAGGAGTTACAAGGTAAGTATCTCACATAGGCTGGAGGTTGTTAATGAGACTTGTGATGTGACCATGCATGTGCTCCAGCTCAGAAAGGCAGCAAGCACAGTCTGTGATCTTGCACTGGTGGGGGAGTGGGGGGGGGGCTTGGAGTCATGCCAGTAGGAGGGTGCTCTGAGAAAGGACAGAGAAGGAACCTTGGTGAAGGATTATGAAATGCTTCAAATAACGATCAGAGAAAGGAGTGATGTATTAGCAACACTCCATCTTTAAAAGAATAAAGATCTGGGGAAGCAGATGAAAAATAAAAACATTAAGCTGGAAAAGAGGAAACTGGCATTTAAACAGATATTCTGTGCCAGGCATCCTACATACATCACTTCAGGAAGTCATCAAGACAGCTTCTAAGAGGACATAATTATCTAAAGGGAAGATGTTTACATGACCTCAAGGGATAAAACTAGCAAAGGAGGCAGTGGGTTGGAAGTTTTTTTAAAAAAAAAATAGATATCTTCAAAATTTGTTTTTCTTTTGGTTCTCCTTTGGAAAAGACTAAGATAATCATACTCCTCAGTCAGAGGGAACCTACTCTTTGGTCCGTACAGATTCCTCTTGTTTATTTATTCATTATCCTTTTTTTTAGCCTTTTTTTTAGTCCCCAAGGCCTATTAGCATTTCTCCTCCTCTTCACAGACAACAAAGCATTCTTTTATTCACAATGTCCTTATAATACTTTGTATGCCTTCTCTAAGTTCTCTTTTTGTGTACTTGACATTCCCCACTTGTTTGTACCTTTCTCATTAATTTACAGTTGTTTTTTGTGTGCACAATTATCCCTCACTGACTTTAGCCACTTTTATCACATTCTGTTAACATCCTAAACTTGTGATAATGTTACCCAAGGGTTATCCAAATAGACTTCTTTTCCCCTGTGGATTTTTTTTTTTTTTTTTTTTTTTTTTTTAAGAAACTAGGTCTCACTATGTTGCCCAGGGTATTCTCATAGTCTCGAACCTACTGACTCAAGTGATTCCTAGCCCCTAGCTGGGATTACAGGTGCGCACCACCATGCCCAGCTACCACTGTGGATTTTATATTTGGAGTTTTATTTGGTAAATCCTTTCCCACCTTCAGGTCACAAAGAAATTCTCCTATGTTTTCTATTAACTGTATAGTTTTAACTCCCATCTTTAATTCATCTGGAATTCACCTTTGTGGTATCACGATCAGATCAATCTTTCTTTTCTCCACATAATCAGCCTGTTCATCAAACAGCATTTCCTACCCCACCCTTCCTTTCCCCATTGACCAGATACCACCTTGCTGTTGTATTCATTTTTAATCCTATGAGCCTGTCATTGTGCTTTCTGTTCTTCTTCATTACTCTATTTGTCTGTTCTTGCTCTAATATTACACTGCTTTTATTACTGTGGCTTTGTAGTACATTTTAATATCTGCCAGGGGTTACCCCTTTACTCTTCTCTTCAAGATTGTTTTAGATTGAAAAAGTTCTGCAGCTCTGCTGTACATCATGGTGCTTAGAGTTAACTAAACCATTTCGTACATTTAAAAATTGAAGGGTGTAGATCAGATGCTTTTTCTTAAAACAGAGCTTGGCTTACTATTTGTAGATATTAACTGTACTATATAAATTTTAGAGTAAAAGTTATCATGTTCAACAACAACAAAAAAATCCAAAGAAATTTTTTTAATTAGGATTGAATTAAAATTATATTTAGGAAAATTAATCACCATCATCATTTTATCATTTTCTCATCGAAGAGCCTGAGATATCTCTTCATTTTTTGAGATCTTCTTCTGGATGTATATCATAAATACACATACATGTATATGATATATGCATTCATGTATATTAATATATATTAAACTTTCAATAAATAGGTATATATAAAACTTTCCTCCAGAGTAAGTGTAATACTCAGGTAATTTAATTCTGAGAACAGTGTGTCCTGCACAAATTGCTACATATGAACTGCTAGAGAAATGATATCTATGTAGAAGTCTCTGTTATATATTCATATTGTTGCTTGTGCTAGCCAACAATAGCCACTGTATGCAAAATAGCAAACCTGGCTGCCACTGGTCCTTTAGTCCAGATACTTCACTATCTTGGTCCTTGACCCCTGTTTCAAGTCCCTAGTATGTAGTCAGTGCCTTCCCAGAACAGAGTATGTAATCTCAGCACCATGATCAGAAGTCCCTTTTTTCCCAGTCTTCACAGCTTAGTTGTTCAAGAAGAACCTGTTCCAGAGAATGGCCAGGGAAGCAGATTTCAACTCATTCCAAGGAAGGGCTTGCTGACCAAGCAATGCCAGGAGTCACAGGCTCCCAGGTAGTCATTCTCTCCTCAGGGAAGGGCATCAGCTCTGTCAGAGAGAAGTGATGCTTACAATGTTAAATTGAAAACAGGAGCCCCTGTCCCTATTTCCACTTGTGACACTGGTTGTTTCCAGGTTCCAGGTATCCTTTTCATCTCCCCATCTCATGCGCAAAAGTGCATTCCCCTTCTCTGTGCCTCAGTGTCCTCTAGTCAAAAGGTATGATGTCCACTCCACATCCATCCACCATCCAAGACCTCCAGTCTGGCGGGAAGCAGAGAACAGGGAGTCGGAGAAAGACTGGCATCCCAGGAGGCACCATTCAGGCTCCAAAGTCTGGCTGGCACTGCCAGAGTCACACATCCGGGCAGAGTGGTGCACCCACATACACATCATTATTTTTTTGAGATCCACAGAACGAGCTAGACAGCTTTTGTTCTCTTCCATTGCCTAGAATATCAAGTATGAGTTTAGGAACTAACTGTTCTTTGAAAGTTTGTTGGAATTTATCTAAAAAAACAATATGATCCTGAGAAAGGACACTGATAGGATTGTTTTAATTTATTTAATATCTATGGTTCTCTTCATATCTTCTATATGTGTGCCAATTTTGCCATTTGATAATTTTATCCTCTACATCTAAGTTTTAAAGTCATTCATAGGAAAGCCATTATTGGATAGGAAGAGTACAAACCCATGCATCAGCCACATGAAAAATATGTTTATGACACAAATGAAATGTCCAAGAAGAACCTCTACAACCAGGGGGTCAAGTGTTGCAAAGCTAGAGCCTTCAAATGCATCCCAGCTAGCTGCAGTGTGGTGCCATCTAGTGTTCATCGTCACCTATGGTTAAATAGAGATTGGAATAATTCTGGGAGCCGTGGCATTTGGAAATTTTCAGGTCACTGCATTAAGGCCAGGAATTTCCCATTTAGTTGGTTGCCTAGTGTGGCACATTAGGCTAAAGAGAGTTCTGCTCCCTTTGAGGCCTCTTCAAAGATGACCTGTTGTTGCTACCCACCCTAGCCTCAACACTCCTTGCCCTTCCAGAAAGGAGAAAAACTTGAAATCACTGCCATTTGAGAACAGGGGTAGGATACAACACCATCTTTTCCAACACAGCAAGCTCATATTTACTGTGGGGTCTTTCTGTATTCCCTCCAGCATCCACTGTACTTGCTATTTGTTGGAGTTGCCATTGTAGTGACTTTTCCGTAATAAATTTGTAATGTCAGCATTCTCTGCCATGTGTGACCACTTAAAACCTTTACTGGTTAGCTTAAAGGTCAGTAAATGATTGGAGACAAACTCCCTCTTCACTGAGAACCATTAAGTTCCTCTGCCTTTGCTGAGGGGCTCTATGTGCATGTTGGAGACATAACTTCAACATTCAGTGAGATCAGTTGACAATTCCTGCCTTCGCCTTTACCTTGTCAGAACATCAAGGTGAGAGCTGTCACATTTCACAGTCCTTACCCTGCATATGGCCTTCTAGTTTCTCAGAACTGTTAGCATAGTTTTTTACAGTCAATATGGACAATTCTCCAGCTTTTCCTTCTAAGGCTCTGGTCAGGCCATGGTTTATTCCAACTGCCTCAGGCAGTCACAAGGTTTAATGGCTTGTCACAGTCCTCCTCACACTTCTCCAGGGTCAAAGTTTTGCTAACTGGGTGAGCTCTAAGTAGAGTCAAGTAAACACAACCATCCACTTCAGTGGATTCTTCAGGGAAACACCAGAAGGCCAAAAATTGCCAGTTCTCTGGGAGTGAGATTTAGACATAGTTCCAACCCCATTTTGCCCTCTCCAGTGGCTGTGTGACTGGGGTATTTGTTTTCACTGTTACTGCAGGCTGTTGATTTTTAGCCTTCAACGGAGCTGGAGAAAGGCACAAAAACAGAACAAGTTTAAATGTCACATTTGTTGTTCTCACTAAGATTCGTGTTTCTGTGGTAATGTTTCTTGAATTGTTGTAAGCCATTGGTTAATTTTCGTAGTTTTGAAAAAAGTGAACTCTGACAAAATTTGCTAGTATTCTTTTTATCAAGGAGAAACTTTTTAGAGTCATTTACTTCACCTTTTCACTGTAATTTTCTAGAAGTTCTTAACATGTCTATATTGTTTTTTGATCAGATGTTCATCTCTATTTAATTGACTTCTTTATATTTATCATAGTCTTTCTTCTTATTTTTTGGTGTTCTCCACTGCTCTTTCCAACCTCCTAAGTTGGGTGCTCAACTTTCTTTGTTTAAACGTTCTTGTTTCCTGCTAAACATATGTAAAGTGAGGTTCCTTCAGAATATCACTGATTCACTTTTGCTACATTTCATATGTAGGGTTCATTATTGCTCATTTGTAAATATTTAACTTCTTCTATGATATTCTTTTCCACTTAAGATTATTCATTCAACATATATACAGCATTATTTTGACTATTCTTTGATTATTAGTTTCTAATTTTATTTTACTGTGGTCAGAGAATATGGACTATATGCTATTGTCCTCCAGATTTATGAAGGGCTTGTTAACTTGAATAAAAATCACAATGATAAAGAGTTTATTAAACAAAGTTTATTTGATAATCAAAGTGAAAATTTGAACTCAGAAAGGAGACCTATAGATTTTACTCTGAAAACTTGTCTAATTTTGTTTACACTGGTGGAAACAATAAGTTGTTGACATTAAAAATGTAATTGCTTTTGGAGGAGGAAGGGGATCTGGAGGGTATTTTCACTAAAAGATATGTCAATGTTTTCTATGTACAGAGGAAGGCAATGCTGGATTTTAATCTCTTCCTTTCTAGGGAATATTCTGTGAAGATTAAAGGGCTGCCTACCATTGTTTAAATAAGTTTTATCTAACTCTTTGGTTATTAGTAGGATACTAAAAAGACTGTTTTTACCCACAGGTAGCAGATTTTGCATAACTTTCATAGATTTCAAGTCTATGCAGATGGTCCTGCTCTCTTGTTTGCTAGACCACGGAACATTTTACAGAATGTTCACAACTTCGTTTCTAACCTAACACAGTGTTATTTTTGTAAATGTACATGAGCTCTTGAAAGTAATTAGTATTCTCTGTCCTTTGGGTGTGGATTTCAAAATAGATCTAAGTTTTTCAGCATATTCATTGTATTGTTCAGATCATTAATAGTCCTCCCCCATTTTTTTCTTTTTCATCTATGTTTCTGAACGATCTGCTAAAAATCTATACCTACAAGTCCTAGTTCATTATTTCTATCTGAAGTTCTGCCAATTATTTCATATGTAACTATATTAATTGCTGTATATGATAATGATAGTTACATCCTCTTGTTTTGTTATTGCATTTTATCCAAATAATCCTTTTCAACTTTACTCTTTATGTTGTCCTGTATGAATATGGGACTCTAACTCCACATATTTTTTTCAGTCTTTTATTTTCAAACTCTTTTTTTCCATCAACTCTGAACCCTTTATTTCATAGGTGGTTAAATTTAAACCATTTATATTTATTCCAATTAATTTTACATTAGGACTTTTACACATAACCTAATATTTACTATTTCCCTTTAATTTTCACTTTTCCAACTTTTTTTCCCTACTGATATGAACTGAAATTCTGTTCTTCTAGTTAATGTACTTAAACTAAGACTTATTATACATACTTAAACCCATTAATATAATAAACATTTATCTTCTCATGAAACAAATATTCCTATTCATTTTCCAGTGCCCACCATTTGTTACACCGATATTGCCTAGAATTTTAGTCTGGATTAATTTCACTTTTTCTTTGCATTTGTTAAGACATGAATTTTATCAAGGCATTTTATTACTGCCTTCCCTGTTGCTTGCAATATCTTCTCACTGTACTTTCCTTATTTGAGTAGCTGATCCCCCAAAATGTTTTCAATAGATGTGTTCATCACAGCAAAAAATCTGAGGCCCTAGATCTAGAATTAATCTTTATCACACATTCATATCTGAATAGTAATTTGACTTGAGTTGCAGTGACCACAGGAGAGGGAAGATGACATGCCCACAGGAAAGAGCCCCCCAACCACAGAACCACCAAGAACAATCCCTCAGAGAGAAGCAGGACTGAGAAGAGTAGATCTTCTAAGACTAATCTTTTAGCCAGAAACTCCCCCTGACAGTAGGATGGGGCAGAGATTAGAATGGTAAGTTAAGAAGGACACATACCAGCTTGCAGATGTTTTTATCAACTATTCACCCCATCAGGACCCTGTCATTGTCTGAATTTTTTTTATCATCCCTAATTAAAGACTTGTAGGATAAATGTTCTGCAAGAAATACCTACTGTTAGTCCTTAATATTGAGAATATTCTTGATCCCTCTGTACATCACTATCAAGAGAAAATATCCTTGAAGTACTGTTTTGAGGATTATATAATATAGAGAAATATTTGGCTTATAGTTGAAATATTAGATCATCCTCTCCTTGCTTTAATGCTTCATTTTTACATTCTACTTTCCAATGTCTTAATCTCTTATATTGTTACTGTTTAAATATAATGAGTTTTCTTCCTTTACTGTAAATCATAGGCTTCAGCTAGCCTGCTAGAAGAAGAGATACCTTAGCCTTGTTTTCTGATTACCTTTATGATTATGGCTTGTTGCTTATCATTTATTTCCCACAGGTGTTGCTGAATGGACTTTACCCTGAAGTCTCATTTGTTAAAAAGAACATTAGCATAAAAGAATCCTTACTAAAGCTCCAAGGAAAATGTATTACCCTATTTTTCTATACATCCAGTGGTAGAAAGCACATATTTTATTAAAGAGATTCAAAAGATTATTGTTTACAAAAGTGATATGTGGAAATTTGTTTCACAATTTATTTCTAAAATACGTAATGAGGAGAGTAAGTCAGACAGGGGATAAGTGAGGACCTTGTCTGAGTTCATGGCCAATATTATATATAGCCTTCTGAAAAACAGTTTCAGTCTTCCCCACTTCAGGATGGTTTGATAAGAAAGGTATGAAGAGCCGGGCACGGTGGCTCGTGCCTGTAAGCTTCAGGCTATGAAGCGGCTGGGGCTAGGGATCACGGTTCGAGTCCTGCCTGGGGCCCGTAGCGAGACCTAGTTCCAAAAAAAAAAAAAAATAGCTGGGCACGCACCTGTAATCTCAGCTACCTGGGAAGCTGAGGCTGGGGATTGCTTAAGTCTGTGGTACTCCGGGCAATGAGAGTTCCACCAGCAAAAAAAAAAGCGAGACCTAGTCTCAAAAAAAAAAAGAAAGAAAGGTATGAAAGGCTTCATACTCAATAAGGAAGGATACTCAATAAGGAATAACTGCCTGAGTATATAGCTATACAAGCTATAAAAGGTAACTATAGAAAATTAAAGTCCTATATCTCAATGTAATATAATCCTAAGGCAATATTTTTAGTATTGTATGTGGTTTTTCCTGCAGACAAAAGTTCTCTCACTTCAAAAGTCTAGAGTTTGACATGAGGACAAATTTGTTTCTAATCTTGCTTTCTTTTTCATTTTTAAGCAACTGTGTGGCCAAAAAGCTTACTCACCCTACATGAGTGTGGCTGATTCTGTTGTTCTTTGGAGAAAGGGAGAGACATTTCTGGCTTTGCTGTCCACACAGTAGTCACTTTTATTCCAGTTATACAAATAAAGAAAAACAGTCACAAACTTCCATATTCCAACTGGAATTCTCTATTACCAAGTGAATTTGTTTAATATGAATGAATTAATGGCTAATGAGAAGTACTTTACAAATATAATGATTTTCAAGAGAGGCTTCCATTTTAATCCCCCTAACACTTGATGGTTATCAGGTCCCTGTTACATAACTGACCCAAGGCTAAATGATTAAAAATCCCATGCCACTTTTCCACTACTGATGTTACCTCTGAGCTGACACAGAGTTACAGAGATAATTTCTGCAAATGAAAATGACCTTTGCTAAAATTCAGCGATTTCACCATAATTATCAACCCATATTTAATTCTGATCATCTTTTACTTGGATAAAATTTAATTTAATAACAGCAAATAAGTTCCCTTTTGAGCGCAGTGGTTTTCAATATGTCAAGTTAATAACTGTTAGGTCAGTGTCTTGTTTTCCAGAATCACTCTTCTCCCTTTCCCTTTTTAAGTTACAACTTCCCTTTTTAGCTTCAAAAGTATTTTTATACCGAAGAGGCAAGATTGCTCTCAGATTTTTAGAAAAGAAAAGTGTTGTTGGATTTCTGACCCACTTTCACCACCAAAACTCAGCCTCTTATTTGCTCATTCTTTACCTGAGAGCCTACAAACCAAACTCTAATCTTCACCACCACACCAAAAGTTCTTCTAGAAATCCCGTCTTTTTTTCCTATTGTTGGAATTCACAGCGGCTCTCAAACTTGAGCATATATCAGGATCACCTGCAAATTTATTTAAAGACTTTCGCTAACAGTCTGATCTGGGTTCAAGAATGTGCCTTTCTGAACACTTTTACCCAGCTGGCAGGAATAAAAACTGGTTCAGCCACTATGGAAAGTTGCGTGGAGGACCCTTAAACTACTGAAAATGGAACTACCATTCACTCCAGCAATACCACTTCTAGGAATCTACCCAAACTTAGAAAAACTCTAATTCAAAAGGACACCTGTACCCGGATGTTTATTGCAACACTATTTATAATAGCCAGGATATGGAAGCAATCCAAATGCCCCAAAACAGACAAATGGGTCAAAAAGTTGTGGTATATTCTTGTGGAATATTATTCATCAACCAAAAAAGACAAACATATCATTTGCAGCAACACGGATGGAGCTAGAAGGAATCACGTTGGCGGAAATAAGCAAGAAAGAAAAAGAGAAATACTGGATAGTCCCTTTTATCTGAGGGATACAGGGAAAACAAAAAAATGGACAAGAATAATTTAATACTGTCAACAGAACTGAAGCATAGAGGAAGAGATGGGGAGGAGGGGAAAATCTGGGCACGGATGGGTACAAGAGATTAAGATAAGGTCACAGGTTTGAGGTGGTGGGAGAACCTCAGTAGACAATGATGTAAAATATATGTGTACAATCAATTTTTAAAAACTTATTTTTTTTAAAAAAAAGTGCCTTTCAAATAGGTAACCTGGTTAGAAATGCTGCTGATGCTGATGCTGCTGGCTCAGTGGCCATCACCTGAAAATCACTCTTAAATTCCTGTGCACTCACCGCTAATCTGCTATGATTCTAACTCTTCTCAACATGTATCAACTTCAAAGAGTGAAAAATGAGAAAGACAGCTAAAACCTTCAAGAAGCCAAATGAAACCCGACCAACTCCTGAGACTGGCATCCACAATCACTTCCTGCATTTACTCCTGCTGATTCCCTGACTTCTGGATTCTGGACCCTGCTCTCTGGACTGGGATTTCAAAATTTTCCAGTCTTCCCCTGCTTCACTACTAGATCACATGTGCCTTGCCTTGCTAATATGGCATCATTTTATATATCTTATGGTTCTGATAAAAGCCAGATGAAAAAAATTAGTCAATTTCTGAAGGTAAATTAAAACTTCTCACCAGATCAAGATTCCTCTATAGCACAAGACTTTTTAAGAGTTCAGCACTCATTATCAATTTAATAAACCCCTGTACATCTTAAAACATCACCAGTCTCATAGGTGGAGAGGTATCTGCTATTAGCCTCCACTACTGCAAATACATTAATAGCCTGGGAACAATACACACAGGCAAAAAACATGTCCTTCGTCAGCTAGTAACTGCTAATAGAGACTGTGAGAGGAAGAGGTGATAATGTGGCTAGGATTCTCAACCTCCTTACAGTTGTCTTCATTCACCTTCCACCTCATTCCAAGTCATGGTTTAGACAGAGTCCCTGGCACAAAGAGGTTTGCATGAGGCACTGTTATTTTGGTCACGGAGCAAAATTACATTCTGATAATGTACATGAGAGAGTTCAGGGAGTAGTCACAGGTAATCTTTATGGGAAAAAGGTCCTTTATGAATTACTTTCTCACTGTGATTTCAGATAATGCCAAAGTCTATTTACAACTTCAATACATTTATGGCAAAGGGCAAGGATTTAAAAGCACCAAGAAAGACAGCCTATATTGGGCATCACAGCTTACCTGCTCCCTTTGGTTAGTCCCAATCTCTTTAGGACAGAGTGAGAGAGGGAAACACAACAGTTAGAACATCCAGAATAAGGCAGGCATCCCATTACGTATATATGTGTCAGCATGCTTGTTATTCTCTGGTTTGGTTTCCCTAGCTTACACTTACTTGTCTTCTCCGAAGTTCTGACCCTCTTTCCTGTCACATTTAGAGAAAAGAAAACTTCATTCTGCAGAGCAGCAAAATTGATTTCTATCATCCTATTATAACAGGTGTTCTTCAAAAGCATTTCTCAGACATATGCTATCACACCTCACCCACGACCGTGGCATCATGGTTCCCCAGTAACATCAGAACATATATTCCTGAATCATAAACCAATAGTATCTAAATTTAAAAAAATTATATATCTCATATATATGGCACATCTCAAGGTTACTCTGAGGCATGAGAGGCCACAGATAAAGGGTGGGAACAGCCTCTTCTCTTTTCCAGGCACCAGCCCCATTACCTCTTCCCCTCTCATTAGGAACAGCTCTCATATCACCACTTAACCCTTGCTGACTGATTATGTTTCAGGGTAAATGAATGCCAATGCTTTAGCTCAGCCAGGTGTTACTTTTATGTACTTTTATCACTGATTGCAGACAGAAATCACTTCTCCCTTTATGGGTATTTTGGCTTTCAGCAAATAGATGGAGGCAAGTTTTCTACGGAGCACTTAATCAGCTTTTTGGGAAGTGAAGGGAGGAATCTTAGGAATTGGAGGCCTTCCTCTCCAGCACAAGTGTTCCAACATCTGTGCAAACTCAGCCTGAATGTTGAGTGCTCCCTTTCCTTTCCCATCTCTAAGCCCCACCCACCCCTGTGCCAGCTACCTTGATGCCAGGCTCCTGGACCCACTGGACACGTGGGAGTGTTTCTGGTTGTCAGAGACTGGGGAATAGTTCTAGTCTTTTCCCATGTTTCCTTGGTCATCTTTTCAACCTTGGCAGAGGGTCATGATCTACAACCTCCACTAGGTCATTTAAATAGCCAGTGGCTTCTGTAAATGAGATATTCTGGTCAATAGAATTGGAAAAACAGCTTAGTTCTGAGCCAGCAATGAATGTTATTTCAATCCTGTGTCCAGGAAGATGGGTGTTATAAGAGGACATAACATAAAATGAAGGATGTTTAGAGTTATGGCCCATGCAGGTTCTTAAAGAGGAGGTTTGTGAACCAGCATGACTGAATGCTGATACATGTCATTGGAATGATGCCAAAAGTTCTGTGCTATAGCATGCAAGTGTATGAAGAGGACTCCTGCAATTATGAAAATATTCAAATATTTATAAGAGAACAGTACCATCATCTACTACTACATGTCCACCCCACATAACTCAGTGTGCATTTCTATAACAGAAAGATATTTCCTTAAATGACCAGAACACCATTGCAACCCTTAATAAAATTCCTTGATATTTTATTCAAGGATGCAGGATCAGAGAAAAATGTTTTATTTTGTATGGGTAGCAGGAAAACTGAGAATTTTGAAGTTTTATAGTGATACTGATCACAGATACTGAACAACTATCAAAGACTAATGAAACTTACAAACGTCAGGCTTGTTTAGTTGTACTAAAATAACACTATTAAAACAACTTACTCAACTGCTTGACATTTATGCCCAGTGACCACACATTATAACAATTATGCGTGTAATTAAATGGGTACTGGATTACAGCGAAAATCAAATAAAATGTACATGAGCAGCACAAGAATCTGCTTACAGCTTTAAAAAGAAAATTGTTTACTTCTAAATAAATTGAAATGCCCTAGATGATCTGGGCTCAGTCTCACAGAAGTGTAGGTGATGTCGAGTACAAAAAAAAAATTTTGAACTTCATCAAATTCCTGACAATCTTCCCTCATTACCTTTGCAATGATGTATTATTGCTTTTGGCTAGGTGAGGAAAATGCTGATATGAAACTTCAGCACAATAACTGAAAATGCAATTGTTTTGGGATCTCTGAGGAGGAACTCTTCATATAAAAAGCTTGGAGCAGGCAGGTCCAGTTTTGCACACTGTAGCTGTTTAGTAATTCATCTTCCTCTTCCTCCTCCCTAAACCCATCTCAATTTGTCTATGAGGTTTAACACGCTGAATTAGAGCAAATTGTTTACTATGACTCTGGCTTTTGGGAAACACTGAAGCCTACCACAGCACAACAGCCTTTGTGCAATGTTAGTGCACTACATTCATACCAAATTTACATACTTTCTAAATCTACAACATATAAAGGATGTAGTTGGCCCAAAAGAAAAAGAATTGAAGATAAGGGAGGAGGGCACTTCATACACTTCAGTTCCCTTCAACCCTGGAAGTTAATGTTTGCCAAGAAGGCAGCCCCAGCCCTTTAACCTCTTCCTTTTCAAGGCTTGTGGTTTCTTGATGCTTTGGATGCAGAATCTAGTAAACCCAAGGGCCTCAACCTTACCCCATCAGATTAAGAATATTAATCTCTGAAATGTGTCTTCAACTCACCAGTGAGGTTGTAAGCACAAATGGGCAACTTCTGTTAAGCTTACATTAAGCTAGCTTCCATCAAAGGAGGGAGGAAGGGCAGGTGCGGTGGCACGTGCCTTTAATCCCAGCCTAGGAAGAGAGGCCAAGGCTAGGAATCGCTTGAGTCTGTGGGTGTGAGACCCGCCCTGGGCAACATAGCGAGATCTAGTCTCAAAAAAATAGCTGGGTGGGTGGTGCACACCTGTAATGCCAGCTACTTGGGAGGCTGAGGTTGGAGAATCACCTGAGTCCACAGGGATCCCAGATCAGATGCAGGATCTGAACTACTCAGATCTGATCCCAGATTGGGACCACCCCGGGCAACATAGTGAGAACTAGTCTCAAAAAAAAAAAAAAAAAAAAAAGAAGAAGAATGGACAGGGTATGAGGCGCTGTGCTTAGAAATCGACTCACTGAAACCGAAGTCCTGGTGAGTCTATTAAAGATTTTCAGCCTGACAAGCTAGCTTTGGCAAACTATGGCAGCTAAAGAGAATATAATTATACTTAACAGAAGTCACCTGCATTTGAAAGTTGCCCTAAATTTAAAGCTTCTGTGAGACTTTAATTAAATTTAATGAAAACCATAGCTACAAAACAAAGATGTACTGTAGCTCTCAGTTATTCCTAGAGACATTAAGTAGCAGTCAGGAAGACCTACCTCAGCTTTCACACTGAAAGCCCTGGGGATTAACACCCAAAGTCTATAAATAAGGTAATGCTCTCTTCTTTTCACTAGCTAATAACTGTCAAGCTATTCACTTGAACTTCTAGAAAGAAAGAAAAACAACTAGAAGGGCAGCAGCAGTACAGGAAACTAATCCTGAGTATGAAATGGTGCATTATCCTAGCTGGTATCTTGTTTCTCAGCTCCTCCATCACCCCTACCACTCCTACCCTTAAGTCATTTCTTTCCGATATGATAAAGGAGTTATCAGGGTTTTTAACACCCGAGATTAGCCTCTATGACCAGCACCTGTGGTGTTGTGCCCTCCCCATGATTGTACACATCTCACCAATGGGTGTGTGCAAGTGTAATGCGCACGCCTGGGACTAGGAGGGAGGGGATAAAAGGGCTGTTTATGCTGGGGGGAGGGGAACTCAGAGGAACTTAACTGGCTGTTTCCCTGCTGGCTGTTTTTCTCTGTTCACCATGAAGATGCCAAGAGCTCCGACATACTTCTTTAGCTGCTAAACCGGTGATGAACCTCCCTGGATTGGAATGACTACAAAACATTTGCTTAAAAAAAGTGTTATTTACCACTGCAATGTAGTGTCCAGTTCATTCAGATCTAGATGCATGAGTAGAAATCACAGCATCAGAATATGTGGCCCATTTTGTTCCCCTGATAATCTTAGATTAGCCTACACTATTTACATGTAGAAATGACCATGATCCTCTTGATGGAATTTAGCAAAAGGTAGACAGGGATACAAGCAGAGACTCTTTTCCAGGTCTGTGGCAGGAAGAGGTTGGTAACACATACCAACCTGGCTTCACAGAGGGCAACCAAGTGGTCTAAGAGCTCTCACACAAAAACGTGCCTCAGAAGCCCCCGGAGCAGCTGTTAAACACGAGCTGGACCCCATCTCCACATTTATGATTCAGTAGGTCTGGAGTGGGGCCCCAAAACTAATGTCTAGCAAATTCCCAGGCAATGAGGATTCTACTTGGCCAAAAATCGGTATTTTGAGAACCACAAGGCTGAGACATAGTGTATGTCTTTGAGACATAAGAGACATTATAAAACTAAGACATTATTTAGGAAATAGCTTGGTATTGGGTGAATCCAGTCCAGAAAACAGAACAGCATGTGGGAAAGTCCAGTCACCAAGGACTGGAGCAAGGCTGATAATGACTTGAGATTATCAGAGATCTGCTCCCCAAGGGCAGATGCATGGCCATCAGGTGAAAGTAAAGTCTCACCCTGAGAATGGAGACCAGATGCAAGTCCTGCTCCCGTGGTCCCTGTGCTGAAATTCAATCAAGGCTGCAGACCTTTCAAGGGAACCAGGATCTGTCACGGAAGGGCCGAGGGACAGACGGGGACAGATGACTCCAGGACATGAAACCCGGCATTTCCTACCCATCTCAGGTAGATGGGAACATGGATTCCCTCTCTTGGAGTTGGATCTCTAAGAAGCAGAATCCATGCCTATTCCCACACAGACAAAACTCTTGCCCACAAGAGCTCCAGGTCTCGACAATTCCTGTATAATTAAGCAAAGTATCTGAATGACTGCATTTATCTGCCTACATTAAGTGCACTGTCTGCCACAATTTAATGAATCATATAGCAGAGAAATACAGGGCACTATTATTAAAAACACTTTATTAATCACTGTCATTTCATTCTTAAAACCAACCCTGTGAGGTGTACCAAGAGAACAACCAAGAGTAGGTATTCTCACCACTGGCCCTCAGACCCACTGTTGCACAAAGCTGTGGTTACCAACTGGCTCCCAGGCCAACACTGTCCTATTACACCACCCTCCCTCTCTGTCAAAAAGGACCTGAACCAACACTACAAAGCAATTTAATCTCTCCTGCTTTAAGTGAAGACCAAAATCAACAGACCACACCAAGTACTGTACTTCATCATGGCACTGCTTTTTCTAAACTTAGTTCAGGTCAATCTCCTAAGGAAGTTTCTCCCCCAACCCAGGGAAAACAGAGTTCTCCATCACTAGAGGCAACCAACTCAAAAAGCTGCACAAGTAGCTACCAGGTATATTAGAAATGGAATTTGAGCATCCAGTAAAAGGTACATTCGCTGCTGCTGTTGACTCTAAGTTCTTAGTCTGACAGATGGCTCATTAAAAGCAGTCAAGACCCCTATGTGTAATTTCTTTTGTAAAAATTTGCATGGTCACTGCAGTTTCAGAAGACAATGAAAACTCGTATTTTTATTGCATCATTTAAGTCATAATGTGGTCTTTTCATACTTGTCGGTTTTTGACAAACTGAACTAACCATTTAAGTCATGATGTGGTCTTTCGTTGACAAACTGAACTACCCAGAAAGATGTCTCTTACCAGAATCTATGGTTTGGGGATCCCAAAACTAGAACAATACTAGTGCTTCCTAATTTGAAGTATATTTCCTCATCAACGGAGTCTACTATCTGAAAGTGCTTTGTGTATTGTTCTTCGATGAACACTTTGTCCTTTCTATTGCTCACATTGGCAACTTTTACAGTGAATGTGCTTAGATATCAGTTCTGTGGTAGATCAAAAACCTTGTAAATTTCCAAAAGAATCTTTATAAAACCTGCTTGTCAGACACAAGTGAGAATACATTAATATTTTAAATGGAAAGCCCATTAAGGGAACATGCAAGCACTTTTTCTAAGAGTAGAGTGTTGGTTTTGACTCCCTTGCTACTCCCTGCCTACTCTGTGACTTTGGGAAGGTTTCCTCTTTGGAAAAACAAAAAGTGAAACTTGCACATCACTCATAGGCATAGAAGCCAGTCACACACATGGGGCACCAGCATAATGAATGGGTGGCAGCATTTTCCCAGTGAAGAAGCACAAAACCTGCCTGCATCCCAAGTCCCAGATCTGCCACTTAATAGCAATATGATAAAGGCAAGTTAATCTCCCCAAACCCGTTTCCTCAGAGGTAATGATCTTATCAACCTCAAAGGCTCATTGAGATGATTGGTAGGAATAATACTTGTAAAACCCTTAACATGAGTAACAATATTGTTCTTTTCCAGGCATCCACTTCCCAACTGTGACGCTATCTTCCCACCAACTTCTCCCTAACTTGTCACCCAACTTGTCCAGAAGGAACCAGTATTTGTAAACTGGAGGTAGAATTCTTCCTAGGGAGAAAAATGTCCTGGTTTAGATATACACAATGAAAGGCTTGTGGTTGAGCAAAGAAACACTCCAAGGACATGGTTGAGATACACAGTTAAACTATTAAGTAAAATGAAGTAGGAGGGGTTTGGAGCTTCCAGACTTGGGAAAGAAAGGAGTGTGGATGTAAACAGAGTTAGCCTGTTGGGAACTTTTAATAGTGGGAGTATCTGGCATTTCTCACAAGTAGCTGTGATCTACACCCTCCGTGTTAATCCTAGCACTTCAGTAACAATTTAGTACATGTAATTATCTTGAGTGTTTGTGATTTTGAGAAAATATCAGGGAAAATAAATGCTCTTCCACTTTTACATTCAAGTAGTGATAAAAGCCGAAAAAGACAAGAGATAATTCAATTGAATCAGAAAATGGTATCAAAGGATGATTAGAAAGCCAAATACAACCCCCCCCACATACACAACTCTCCC